>OMLP01046795.1:0-11897 GCA_900302685.1 Spondyliosoma cantharus
ATCACGGTTTGATACGTATCTCGGTTTTGAGGTCACAGTTCGGTTCATTTTCGATACAGTATGGGAACAAAATGCAAAACATAAATTTGCTTGTTGTGTATTCAGAACTTTTGTAAACCCACAATTTATTGTAACATACAAAATACAAAAAAAAAAAAAAAAAAAAAATACTGTTGTAAAGTGCTGCCTGGTAATAAAAACTGTATGAAACATTATAAATATAAATTCCTCACAGCTTGTTAAAGTCTTTCCACAAGTAAAGTGCAGCACTAACCGTTCCAGCATGTAGCCCTGTTCAGTTTTACTCAACCTTCATATTGTTTGCCAGAAAGATTTACTTGTCCACATTGACTCAGTTATTGTGAGTACAGGCTTTCATTACGAAGATATAAGGAGTCGCAGTCGCGTTTTTTTGGACAGGCATCAACACAGTCACCTACACTGTCACTGTCACTGTGTGCTCTGTAGCACTCGTCGAACAGTGGTTTGCAGTGGTCCGGCATCTCCGTGTGGAATAGTAGTGTTCAAGCCACGTCGAAATTAAATGAGAAATTTAATCCATTTAAAGGGCCACTTTGTAGTTTTGAGGAAGGAATTCAAATTTTATATTTTAATAATGACAATATTCATTTTTTTCTCCATAAATGAATAAACAAGTTGTTCTCATAGTAAAATAAGGTCCTCAGAACACTGTCTGAAGCTAGAAAGTTGGCAGGGTCCAGCAAATACAAAGACAGTAAAACGTGTGATATTGTGTTGTCCTTCAAGGTCAGTTTGTTTAGTCAGTTTATTCAGTCATGAAAAAAAAGTTTGTTTAGGCATAGAAAAAATCTATCCCTTCTGAGAAAAAATTCTTCCACAAAACTACATAATGCTACTGTAAGGTATTTAAAGGTACATCAACACATTGTTAGTTTGGGTCATTTTGTTACAATTGTGGCCAAAAAAAAAGAGATATTCTCCAGCTGTGTCATTTGTGATACCGACCAAAAACGTGTAATGGTGGTCAAATATTTAAGTGGGAAATGTAATAAATCAAAATAAGTGACTCATTATGTGGGCATCCATGTGGCTTATTGATTGAGGTGCATGTCACATTGCCTTTACATTACTTGTTTGATTGCGACTGGGGACTTTCATTGCATGTCCTATTCCCCCTTTTGTCTCTCTATTGTCATCAAAGACAAAAAGACAAAGAAGCGTTGTTTGTGACAGCAGTATGGCTTTAACATTATAGAACACAATGTACTGTTTTTTGTTATCTTGTAGGTAATATGGTGAAGGTTTTGCGGGGGCATCAAAACTGGGTGTACTGCAGCGCCTTCTCCCCTGACTCCTCCATCCTGTGCTCAGTCGGCGCTGGCAAAGCAGTATGTATACAAGTTCCTCTTTTGTTATTTCATTGGGTTTGCTAGCCAATCTGTGTGCAATTGTTTGTGACCAGTTATGCTCAATCAGCCTACAAATGGACAAAAACTCCCCATCTGCCTTGCCCTCCCATTTCCACCTTATAACAAATTGTGCTCTGTGTCATAAGTTGAGCTTCCTGCACCTACTTTCTGTTTGGTTTTTGTTTGCAGTGAGAAAAAGGGCTTTTGTTGTTATAAAGTTTGCATGCAGAGTAGAATGTTTTCACTAATTTTATATTAGTAAATTTGTTTTACCGTATGATTCATATACCACTGAAAAGTGTTAATGTTGATGTGGGGTTGACCAAACTACAACTTTAAATCATTACAGCAGGGTAGTCCTGGAAAAAAAATAGTAACTTCCAATAAATGCAGTTTTGTTAAATTCTGACCTCATGAAAGCCTTGCATATTATCAAAATTCATAAGAAAATATTTCCACATTTTATTACATGTTGAATATGCTTCCCATATTTCTGCAAGTTTCTGGATATCTTTCCATAAACTGGCCACCATTAATTGACCTTAACTTCAATGTTGCAGCTGTAGATCAATCTGAACATGGTGGTAGTGGTAGACATGGTTGTAGCTTTATTCGGCTGTGTGTGTCCCTACAGTGTGTGTCTTGCTCTCCCTGTCACAGGTGGTGGCAGAGCTCAATGTGTGATTGGTTTTGAACGGAGCGCCGCGCTGACATTTTGAGCAGCCGGTGTAAACCGGGGACGCACAGTGCACAATGCCCAAAGGCCGGGCCAGGGGCAGTCTGGCACCTGACCCGCAAGGTCAATCTGTACGTAGGTGCTGCTCCGTGTCTGTCTACCTCTGCTGTTGCAGTTCCTCTATTTATTGTAATTTCAGTTTAAAACTATCATTAAACTGGTTATTAAATACCCCCTCCCCCCCTCCATCAACTGTCTGCACATGCTAGCTTCTCTTATGTTACTAGAATATCTGTCCCTGTCAGGTTAAATGTATCTCTTGTAGCATTATGTAACATTGTAATGCTGCCAGATTCAAGTTTTACAAAACTATTCCGCTAGCTACAACAGTTTTACAGCCAACCTGCTCCCTCCCTTTACTGTCACTGTTAACAGCAGCTGCCAATGAATTTGCAAATGTTAAAACAAACCACCCCCTTCATTATGGAATTATTATGAAGGTTGCAGATTTTTGTTGCCATATATATATTTTATTTATTTGTGCCTTTGCAGGGCACAGTTCTTTTGCCTTAAACTGTTGAGAAAAACAGTCAATTTTGTGGTAACCTTTCCATCTGCAGTTGTGTGGCTTTGTCTGCATTTATGAAGAGTATAATAGGTTTTTCTGCTGTTGGCAGCAACTTCAACAATGAATTAGACTGGCTTCATCCACATTTTTCCACCAGCATACTTTACATGAAACTAGCTAGTACAGAGGAAGAAACTGCTCAAGAAACATAACCATTAGCCTGCATGTTTTATGTAATGTTTTTTTATGTAGATCATTAACTGAATTTGTTCACAAGCAGAGTTTGTACAACTTTTAAGCATTTTCACATTCTCCCAAAGAGTGAGAAGCAGAAGTTATATAATTGCATAGTTCTCAGATGATGCTTTAGTGCTCAAAATTCTGGCCATGTCTGAATGTTCAAAGCAAAAGGCTTTCACAGATGATCACTTTTCTACCAGTGTGTATGTGAGTGTACAGTATGTGTGTAAGTGTGTATGTATGCATATGTATACTTTGCCAGAGGTATCAACCCTTTGGCCATAAAATATTCTTTTCTCTTGCAGTATCTGCCTCTCTTCGTAGGCTTCTGCCGGAGGTGCGAGCCTATTGTAAACACAGTGAACTAAAACTCTGAAAGGGGAAACCAGTGGAGTAACATTATGTTACCTTAAGTTACTACCTGTTTTATTTTCTCTTTTTTTGTGTAGACTTTTTATGTTAAAACAATGGAAGTATATAGTAATAATGTATTAAAAAGTATTCATGTTTCATATAAATTACTCATATAAATTAGGGTCGAATTTAAATTTTCTAGTATTATATTTTTTTAATGTTAATTGTAATTGTCAATGTAGGTGAAGTGTTGAAATTTGACATAGCCTTGCTATTTGTGTAGCATGTGCTCTTTTGTTTGTTCGGCCTGTTTAAAGGTTACAAAGATTTACAATCACCTAACTTGAGCATAACTCTGTTTAATTCTGTTTTAATTCATGCTTCCTAATTTAATTTCTAAATGTGTTTTGTGCATATAGTAATGATTAGTGTAAGATAGCACATGTATACTACAACATATCATTCCATGGGCTATAATAATGCTCTCTTTACATTGCAGGTGTTCCTATGGAACATGGATAAGTACAAGTTGATCCAGAAGCTGGAGGGGCACCACAATGATGTGGTGTCTTGTGAGTTTTCACCAGATGGCGCGCTGTTGGCCACTGCCTCTTATGACACCCGGGTCATTGTGTGGGACCACCACAAGTCCACCATCCTACTGGAACTGGGGTAAGAAATTCACACAATATGGGGGCCATGGGTTCGCTGCCCTGGAATGCGCTTCATGAATACTAAGGCTATAATTGCAAAACCCCCGAGTATACTGAGTGCAACACCGTTTTGTTGCTTATGATGTTAAGGTTTTATTTTCAAGAGACTAGATATAGTATTTCTACTGTCAAAAGATATTCATATTAACTTACTTTATGAGGGTTCTGCCTGAATGTTAATTTTTAACCAGAAACAATTTCCTGTGACACTGTTACCAGTATTTAAGTCGTTTCTCATCTTTTTATAGTCATCTCTTCCCTCCTCCATCACCCATTTTTGCTGGAGGGGCAAATGACCGCTGGGTTCGCTCTGTGAGCTTCTGCCCTGACGGCCGACACATTGCTAGCATTACTGATGACAGGTAAGACACTGGATGAAATGAGTATGTAAGTTATATTCCCCTACTTCTTATGTGTTTTCTTAAAGAAACATGTGAAAATTATCATTTTGTCTGATTTTGCACCCCCAGACATTTTCTGAGTGCAATACCACTGTTGTAAATCCAAATCTGTAACAATATGTCAGACCTATTGTAGGTGCTAACTACAAGTAAACGCAGTACATCATGACAGTGTTATGTCTTGACAACTTTATCTAACTCTTTGATCTTACCCTCCACTGAAGTTGCATAGCGCAGAATCAAGTTATAGGGGGTGGAATGGCTGTGATAGAGACACCATTCATCTCCTTACAAGACACTGATACCATCAAAATGATTTTGAAGTGGATATTTTAAGGTAAAATTGTCACATAATGTGGCTTTAACGCGTCTCTTTTTATTAACATATATGCCAGTGTCCAGGTTTTTTTTTTTATTTTGAACATGCTGACCATCAGTATCAACCCTCAAAGCAAATTTTCTGTTCTGGGATATTGTAATTCTTATGGTGTTTGTTCTAGGTGGTCAACCATATCAGTGTGAACATCTTTCAGCAGTGGATAACTAGGTGCTCTGTTTGCAACACTCATATTTCAAAGTGTTCCTGAATGAGCAGTGATTTTTAATTTTTTTTAGTCTTGGCAAACCCACAAACCCAAGGCCCGGATCCCCCACTGACACTGACTCTTATACCCACCATATATATATGCATTACATTAATGCACTCCCTTCTTCTGTACAGTCTTCCTATCTTTTCTTATCTTTCTTATCTTTATTTATCTATACTTTTTAAAAAAGTACTTATTTCTTGTGTGATTTTTGTGTGATTTATCTTTTATTTTATCTTTTTATTTTTTTGGTGTGATTGTATATTTTAAGCACCATCGCACCATGACAAATTCCTCGTCTGTTTCAAAAACCTACCTGGCAATAAATCTGTTTCTGATTTCTGATTCGGATTCTGATTCTGACATGTTCAGCTGCAATCCTTTTAGTGTAGGTGTTTTCCCTCAAAACCTTTTTTTTTATGCCTATTTGTGCACATGGGCTGATATGTAAACAGCACAATGCAGCAGAGAAGCATCACTGTTTGCACCAGCTTGTTTGTAAATGTTGCAGGGAGTCATGAGCCTTAATGGAGCTTGAGAGCACATAACTTCTTTCTACTACTAAGGGTCACATGGTAGTCACAAGATAGCTATTAATCACTCTGATTACTGTCTGGCCAAGCAAGGAACTTATGTTGATAACAGAAGCTAAAACAAACTCTGTCTGTTTGTGTCTGTGTATTTTGATAAAGTGAGGAATCAGCAAAAGGGGGCAGCAATAGCTCAGTCCGTAGGGACTTGGCTTGGGGACTCGAAGGTCACGGTTCAAGTCCCAGTCGCACAAAAAAAATAATGGTATGGACTGGCAGTTGGAGAATGCCGGTTCACATCCTGGGCATTGCCGAGGTGCCCTTGAGCAAGGCACCGACCCCTAACACTGCTCGTTGGGCGCCGTGGCATGTGGCAGCCCCTTAGCTCATCTCCTCTACACTGTGTGTGTGTGTGTGTGTGTGTGTGTGTGTGTGTGTGTGTGTGTGTGTGTGCGCACCTGTGTGTAATGTGAGTGGAAAAAAGAATTTCCCAATTTAGGATTAAAATAGTATATAAAATTAAATTAAAAATTAAAAGGTTTCTGACACTATCTCCAAACGGTACTACTCAGTTGCAGTACTTCAGTATTTTTATTTACTAATAAACTTGTTGTGTTATCACATTAAACTGCAGTTCACAGTTTAATGCTTCATGTTCCTCTGAACAGAAATCGGCAGTGTGTTCAGCTCCGCTTAGCTCAGTGTGTTTTGAATGCTGACATTTTGAGCAGCCAGTGTAAACAGAGGACGCACAGTGCACAATGCCCAAAGGCCGGGCCAGGGGCAGTCCGGCACCTGACCCACAAGGTCAATCTGTACATAGGTGCTGTTCTGTGTCTGTCTACCTCTGCTGTTGCAGTTCCTCTATTTATTTTTAATTCAGTTTAAAACTATCATTAAACTGGTTGTTAAATACCCCCTCTACCCCACTCACTCCCACCTCTCTTCCAAACCCACTTCTACACGTCTGCCCTTATCTTTAAATAGCTCCCGTTGACTGTCTGCACATGCTAGCTTCTCTTATGTTACTAGAATATCTGTCCCTGTCAGGTTAAATGTATCTCTTGTAGCATTACATAACATTGTAATGCTGCCAGATGCAAGTTTTAGAAAACTATTCCGCTAGTTACAACAGTTTTACAGCCAACCTACCCCCTAGTGCTGGGCGGTATACCGGTTCACACTGAATACCGGTGTATATTTTTCTTATGATATGAATTTTTAATATACCGTCATACCGGTGTATTTGATTACACAACGTTCGGAACTCTACGCTGCACCGCGACACTGTTTCAGACCAGACCCTTTTCAATGTTGCGCTGCTAAACAGGCATGGTGCGACTGCGAGGGTAAACAGTAGTGCTCTGGTGTTATGTTACGGTGAAGATGTTTAGGATAGACATTGCAGATCATGACTTAATCCGCGGACGTCAAGATGAGCAACTGGAAAGCCGTTTGGATCCGGGAGATGCTCGCGTCTCCTCGGTCTCTGTAGCTGACAGCTAGCTTGTTGTAGTGGCACGCTACTAACGCTCGCTACTTTCAAATTAAAAGCCCCCCACTAAGAACCAAGTTCTAAACTCCAATGGGGTGCAATGTAAAGCTCTTATTTTGAAGACAAATTCAACCTGCTTCCTGTTAGCGGTCTGTTGCTTGAGGCAGCTAACGGAGAGGATGAGGCGCTCCGCCGCACGCTTCCTTTAATAGCGGGGCTTTAACATCGGCATGTGTTTGACTGAGGAGGCGAGGATATGGGCCACGGGTCTATAATTAAATAAATCTATCAAGTGTCACCACATTTCTTCCGATGCATATGTTGTACGTCACTTTTCACACCCAACTTCATGCTTCACGTCACGTCACATGTTTACGCTGACCCCAAAAGAAGGAATGAGAAACTGGTTGAGAGGAAAATTACACCTCCCTTCTAGATAGACAGAGTGCTGCCTTTACCTTGCAGCAAATGTGCCACCTTTTCTATCTAAAAGGGGCTAGTACTTCCTCTCTCAACCAGTAGAAAATGCTGTGAACACCTGATTATGCATAAAAAAAAATACCATAATATACCGTGAAATCATAGGAATTTTGTAAAATACCGTGATATAAATTTTTTTGTCATTCCGCCCAGCTCTACTACCCCCTCCCTTCACTGTCACTGTTATCAGCAGCTGCCAATGAATTTGCAAATGTTACATGTGTAAATGGAGCACAGGTAAATGTCTCCTGTGCACCGGCTGAAAGCAGAATAGAAAATATTTCAGAATCTTCATTTGTTTCTTAGGTCTCATGCTGAGTAGCCAGCCAGTGACTGCAACTAGTACTGACAATGCTGTGGACAGAGAGATAACTATGGTAACAGCATGATAAAACATGCTCTTTTGTTGCCAGTGTAGTCAGCAGCAGTCACTTCAGCTTGTCATTCACAACAATAGTCTGTTCATCCTTAACAGATTTTCTGTTGGGAATCCAGAGACACTAGCCCACACTGTTTGCATGTGGGGATCCTGTGCCAATTCTTCGCCACCTCCTCTGTGTGAAAGTCTCCGAGGCGGCGGCATTGGCGAACCGAACTCCTTCACTAGGAGTGTAACAATACATGTATTTGTATTGAACCGTTTTGGTACAGGACGTTCGGTTCGGTACAGAGCTGTGCACGGGTGAGTTCCCGAACTGAAGTTGCGTGTGTTTATTTTCCGCCTGCAGCTACACGTGCAGCCTGTTTACGTCATGGCTAACACTAGCGAGAAACCAGAGCTTGAAGACCCTCCCTTGTGGCTAAAGTCTCCTGCTTGGGAACACTGCGGCTTCCTGGTTAAATATTGCAACGGAGAAAGACAAGTTTCCGCTGTGACTATTTAACTGGTGTTCATTTTAACTGGCGAGGGTCCCAGGTGTGCTGGAGGTGTAGTTTGAGAATCCCGTCTCAAGAGGGGTCGACCGTCCTCGGCCATGTCCACTAACCAGGAAAAACATTCCAATCGCCCTGCTCATCGATCCAAGTCACGTATATGAATATTCATTTTGAGAGAGCATTGCATTTTCCAAAAGCAGGCCGAGACAGCTTCTTGTATGTTTCGCTGCCAAGTCCTGCAGCAGTGGTGTCAACTGTTGATATGAGATTGAGGAGATGGCATGCACACATTTGGTGCTTTGGAAGTTGGTACTCCAGGCCGGTATCATCATCCAAAATAGCAGACACATCTTGATACACCACCTCTACTCACTTTCCTCTTCTGACGCATCTTCCTGTCCATCAGCGACTTCGTCCTCTTTCTCCTCCACATATATACATATATACATTCTCCTCCATATATTCGAAAGGCCTTCAGGAAGTTTGAGCCACTGTCTGTTGTCGTCCTGGTCACTTTATCCCTGATGTGGTACTCAGAATGGATATCTTCTAATGCTGCAGCAAGGACATCAAACGTGTGCGAACCTTTGACACGTCTACAAGCCAATGCAGCAGGGTGCCTCTCTAGAGATTTGTGGTCTATCCAGTGACAGGTGACACCTAAGTAACTACGTTGTCTGGCAGACCAGCAGTCTGTTGCGGTAGCAACATGGTTCACAGTGCTCAACTTTTTGATGATTATGTTCTCAATGTTCTTTGCAGCTTCCTGTATTCTACAGCATAACGTTTTACTTGTCATTACTGTACACTGAGGTTGCAAGGTTTCTGACATTGACTTGAAGGATGGTGTCTCAACCACAGAAAATGGTTGGTTGGCTTCACATACAAAAGTTAGCACAAGCTCGTCAAACGTTGCTTGTGTTGCCTGCCGTGGAGGGACTGTGATCTTTGCAGTCTTTTTAGGAGGTTCGTCAGAGGAGGATTTTCGTTTTCTCTGGGACTCGATTAAGTCTGTGTATCTCCTTAGTTTGTTGGGGTGAACCCTCTGTTTACAGAAAAAAATATCAATGAGGCTGCAGGGAATTTATCCGTTAAGACAGACTCATCACCACACCACACCATGACGGTGGGATACTCTATGACTTAGATATTTGAAAAAACATCCTCGGTGCCTAACAGAAACAAAATTTATGTTTATTATAATTTGTTTTATTCACTGAACTTCACTTTACTTTCTCTCCACCATGGTGACTGTGCTTTGCTGCTCACTGACTCTGTGTGTGTGTGTGTGTGTGTGTGTGTGTGTGTGTGTGTGTGTTTCTGTGAGGCTGCAGTGTGACAATAAATTACTCCAAAGCAATGTACATTTGACAGTTATTTATGACGTTACAAACGTTAGCCTATCCACAGCCAAAACACATATACAACTTACCACAACGTGTTTGAGTTGAGCCGAATTAAGAGGCGCCTTTCTCTTGATGTACAACCAATGAGAATTTTGTCAGACAATAGCATATTAACATTAAAGACGCAGCGGCGCAGCACTCTTCCAGTTTTGTCAAATACTTTGACCGTACATTAGCAGCTGTTTATGTACAGTACAGCAGAGCCGATCTGAACGGTTGCGGATTATTATTATAAGGACAGTTACAACTGGGACTTCATACCCCCGGAGATCCGACGCTCTCTCCCGTAGGCAGAGCTCATCGACCCCCACTAAAATGGCACAGGCGATGGCGGCACAGAAAGCAGAAGAGGGGTAAGGGGGGTGGTGGGGGACTTCAAGCTAAGCTAAAGGCTAATTCCAATAAACCAGCCAACACACCCGGTCGCTAAACAATAAAATGGACGAGCTGCGACTGCGGATTACTTAACACAGGCTAAAACACTGTGTGATGGTAATAACAGACTTTGCTGGACCAGTACACCCCAGACGCTGCGATTGCAGACTGCAAATTTAAGGGGGAAAATAATTCAACTAGCATCAATCTCAAAGAAAGCAAGGGAAAGTTTGGACTAGTAAAAATAGAGCATTTGGAGAAACAGCATAAAGAAAAGGCATCCGCTGAAAATCTCCACAAGCTTAATGAGTCAAAACAGGCACTTGACTATTACTTAACAGAAAAAGTCCAGAGAAATCTAAGATTTTTTAAACAAATGCTACGAGCATGGCAGTAGAGCCAGCTGCCTCTTGGCATCCCAGTTGAGAAAACAATGCAGTCTTACCACGGTCCAAAAAACTAAAAGTAACTAACCAAGATTCAGAAAAAAAATAATTATACCTGAAATCAATCAAACTTCCTAAAATTGATTCCACTTCATCAGAGGTCATTGATAGGCCAATAACTAAAGAAGAAATTGCTGATGCAATCAAAAACCTAAAGAATAATAAAGGCCCAGGTACATGTGGGCACACAAATTGTTGGAGAGGGCATACTCATGCCTTAGGACGGGGGAGCTGCCGTCGGCCTGGAAGGAGGCAATTATCTCATTGGTGCCTAAAGAGTACAAGACCCTACAGATTGCCCCTCCTACAGGCTGATTGCCCCCCTGAACACAGACTGTTAGTTGTTAACCTCCATACTGGCTAAAAGAGTGGAAGTCGTTATTAATACTTTAATACACCCTGACCAGACAGGCTTCATAGTCCATCGCTATCTGCCTGATAACATTCAGAGACTGCTTTATGTTATGGAGCATAGTAGCAAACACCTAGATCCATGCATGGCATTAGCGATCAATGCCGAAAAGGCATGTTTAAAACCCTTGATGAATTCGGATTTGGCCCAAATTTCATTAGATGGATAAAGCTATTATATACCAATCCACAAAGCATGGTCAGAGTTAACGGATATACCTCTAAAGCATTCAGTTTGGGTAGAGGAACACACCAGGGATGCCCACTATCACCACTCCTCTTTTCTTTATTTATTGAACCGTTGGCACAGTTGATACAAGATGACATACTCATTAAAGGGATAGAGATTGGTGTCTGCCAGATCATGAGGAATCAGGAAATTAAAACATTTGAAAAGTTGGACGATTAAATTAAATTAGAGATCAGGGCCCATATTCACAAAGACTTTTATCTTAATGTTAGGAGTACTCCTAAATTGGACTAAAAGTTTTTATGTAGGAGTCGTTTCTTAAAAGTAATTCACAAAGCCGCTGAGACCTACTTTTAGTTATGAAAACAGTGAACTCCTAAACTAGAAGCAACTCTCTGTTGCTATGGATGACGTCAATTTATAAGGATGCACTTAGAAGCGGTGACAATGGTGATTGGTTGTTGAGTGACAGGGCAGCCCATTGAAAAGTCATTTAGGCTACACAATGCATGAAGTGAAAATAAGGAAGCTGCCTACAAGCCCATGACAAAGACTATGAAAAGATATTGGATAAAGAAATGTATTTATGAGGAGAATTAAATGCTCACCGATCAGGCATAACATTATGACCACTTGCCTAATATTGTGCAGCCAAAACAGCTCTGACCTGTCAAGACATAGACTTAAGACCTCTGAGTGTGTCCTGTGGTGTCTGGCACCAGGGCGTTTTATAGTGGATCCTCTGGGTCCTGTATGTT
>OMLP01046796.1:0-17189 GCA_900302685.1 Spondyliosoma cantharus
GCCCCACAAACTTGAACATGCATCTGTCAGTGGGACTCAGCAGGGAGAACGAGACCTGTGCAGGCGAGGAGGAGGGAGGGACAGAGGGGGGCGTAGGCAGAACGAGACATGAAGGCATCTGATTTTCTTTCTATACGGGCCGGATAGCACGGATTGTTCAACTTTTTCTCAGTCCTGCAGCTGCCACAGAGGTCTGATTATTTTCGTTCCTTTTTCTGAATACATAATGTATTGACTACTCTCAGGATAGAAGGACCATTTCACCCAGTATAACAAAATGTGTTTCTGAACAACATTACAGACCCTAGCTTTAATACAGCCAAAATGATGTAAAGATTAAAGTTAAAAAAAAAACACTAAATGTATCAAGAATTGCATGAGGTTAAACCCTGAATTCTTGTGTGTGTGTGTTTGGTTGTGTAGGAGCTGTGTGAAGACCCTCACCTGTTTGTTGATGGCATCAGCGCACACGATTTACATCAGGGACAGCTGGGTAACTGCTGGTTTGTAGCTGCCTGCTCCAGCCTGGCCTCCAGAGAGTCTCTATGGCAAAAGGTAAGCTTGTCTATGTAATGTATGAGTTCATGTCTGTTGTTGATCGTCTTCTTCTTTTCTTTGTCTCTGTCTATGTGCAGTCCAATCAAACCGCTTTTGGTCACCTCACGCCACCTACAGAAAAGTAGGTAGTGAAACACTTTGGGAAATATGCTGATTTTTTCCTTCCTTCCTGAGAAGAGTAGAACAATAACAATCTCACGTCTATGTGTTCAGTTCTTAGCTTGAGTCAGGATGTGGTTAGCCTAGCTTAGCATTAAGACTAGACATGTGGTAACCGCACAAAACACACACCTTTTTGGGGATATTGGGCACCACCAAAGCCAAATAGATATAAAACCCCGGAGAGCATCAAAAATAACTAAATGACTTTTCTCAGATCCAATGGCTGTAGTTGTAGCTTGTAGTTTTTTTTATTTATTATCTGCTCCAGCTTTGCCAACTTTTTGTACACAGATATGGTTCAAAGTGATGTGGTATTGCATAGGTTTATTGGAAAATATAAAATCTTCCCAAATTCTGCACCAAATACATGCCAAATACTAAAGTCTTCCACAAACCCGTTAAAAACACTTCTTAGCCTCCAAATTAACCTGTGTATCTTGTTTTTTCTTGTTTTGCACACAAAGACAAAGGGAAAAATGACAATACTTTCCAGAGTCACAGTGAGATTGCCAGATATGGTAACATGATGCCTCAGCAAAACCTCTATATACTCCACACAGACACTCTACACAAAGGAAGACCTGGGTGTATGTACATATAAAATGTAAAACTATAAAAGAGATTGTTGTAGCAATAATAACAATTTGTCATTTTTGCTTTTCTGTCTCAAATTATTTATTAAATCAACTAGCCGTTTCCACCTGCTTTCAGTCATTATGCTAAGCTAGGCTTAAGGCACTTGACCACAGCTTCGTATCTAGGACACAGACACGAATTTGGTATCAGTTTTCACATAAAACACAAAATGCTGTGCCTCTGATGCACACAATACAAATTGAGAGTATGTTTAATACAAACCTGCCCTGTGTTGCACTTTGCTTTTTGCCTTTGTCGTGTCAGCCTGTGGTTGTTTGAAGAAGAACCATACTATAATAGGGCAGCAGTAATGATTACTTCTGTTCTCAGTTAATTTGTTGATTATTTTCCTGATTAATCGATTAGTTGTTAGGTCTATAAAAATGTCATAAAATGGTGAATTATGTCGATCTGTATTTCCAAAAGCTCAAGATGATGTCTTCAGATGTCTTGTTTTGTCCACAACTCAAAGATATTCAGTTTCCTGTCATTGAGGAGGAAAGAAACCAGGAAATATTCACGTTTAAGAAGCTAGAATCAGAGAATTTTGATAGTTGACAACTAATTGATGTTGCTCATAGTATAAATGGGTGAAATCCCTGACTCTTGCATTCAGTTACACAGCTTTCCATCACTGAATGCCTCTGCTGCTGATTCACCACGTCAACCCATCAGCCAGCCGTCGATGAAACACATTTTTTGAGCAAGTTTTTTTAAAAGAGTAAACTCTTTAACAAACAGGACCACTTCTAATAGGGAGATAACTGGAAAACATTGTTTCCCTCACAAAATGCTTTTTCAATGCACTCAATTGTAATTATTCCACATTTAGTGTTTAGTGTCCATTAGGAACCATTACAATAAGAAGTAAACACCAGAGGACTCATTACAGCACCACAACGCCTCCCTGGTCTCAGCAGACTCCATCAGTCAGTCGAAGCCTGATTGGTGGAGGCTAAAGGAGAGTCTCCCAGGACCGGCTGGAAGCACTAAGGCGAGATGGATGTCCTGGCTTCTGTGGGTAGTGAATGTGTTTTTATTAGCAGCTTTTTTTTCATTTCACATTGCTAACCATCAGAGGAAGCTTTCAATGCTAGCAAGGGCTCATAGGAGAGAGGCCAACTATAGATGAATGAATGCATAGAGTGGGAATGGATGCACAAATGGAAAGACGGATTAAAACCATTTCAAGCGGGCACTTCACTAAATACACATTGCATTATTTATATGTTGGTTTTATCTTCAAATATATTCACAGGCCTTGATTCAACACTGATGCCTCTTCATAACTTACATTAGCAACTAAGATCACCAGCAAGAAAATAGTTTTTTAGCTTTGTATTTGTTGTCAAATTAGTTGTTCTTAAGGTCCCCCTTCAGTGTATTTTAACATTTTCAGAAATCTGTATCTTTTCCTTACTATGTTGATAAGCTACGTGGTTTGCCAAAGTACATTTTGTGCATTTTAAGCTGGTTCTGATATGGAATAATGACGTATGACTGTAGTGGAATCTGGGAGTCATACCTCATCCTCCAAGCTCGGCTTATGAGATCAGCTCCTTTTGAAGAAACAGGGCAGTGTGTAGTGCGAGAGTAGCAGAGCGAGGTGAGAGAGCTGCAGAAGCTGCACTCAGAGCAGATGGGCATCAGCGGCCCGAGCAGAGGCTCAGTTCAGCGGAGAGGTCGTCAGGTGGCAGTAAATGCAAACAAGAAGAACTTCTGTTTGAGTGACAGCTATCGCTATCGCTATCCATGCTAATTTTCCTGCTATTGCTTTTCCATGCTAACACTATCCATGCTATTGATGTTGATCTTGTTTGCATGGCAGTCTGGTTGTGACAGCAATGGGTTACATATGACTATCAACCACGTCCCCATTCTCTGTTTGAGAGAGAATATGACCGTTTAACAGGAAGAAAAACTAGCTGGAGCTAGGCTTTAATACTCGCCACCAGGTTGGTTTCCCTGTTAGATTGATAGATAGATAGATAACATCACAGGGAATGTTGTTACCTTTAGCTTCCTCAATAAAATGACTTTTATAGAGCAAGCAACTATGTTAGCTGGAGGCTACATGTAAACTAACATAGCCTCAAGTAGATACATAACTTCTTTGCTATGCATCCTGCAAATAGCCGTGTTTAAAATAGAAAAAGTGTATTAAAATTATGGCGCAAATTTCCTTTACATTCTTCCAAAACAAAGGCAGAGGCCAGATCAATATCTTTATGACAGGAAGTGGTGGTGCTTGTACTGCTTGTTTCCTCAGGGGCCAAAATCAATGAAAAATGAAAGTTCCTCATACCTGCTTTAAATTAACCCCTGAGTCGTTCTCTGTAAAAGTTCAGAAGGCAGGTTGGATGTTTTAACATTAAAACATTGTTTCAAGTTTGATCTGAGAAGACAGATGGTTGTTTTGGATTTAAGTTTTGTTGTTTCCTGTTTATTTTGAAGGTTTCTCTGTCATGGGTCTTGTTGTGTTTTACACTTCCTGTCAGCCTTTTTCCTTCCTGCGCCACCTGTGTGTCATTAGTTTATTAGTTAAGGACTCATTAACAAATGAACCCATGCAGGAAAAAGTCACTGTAAAGACACATGACAGAAAAACCTTCAAAATAAACAGGGAACCACAGAACTAAAACGCAGACCCATGACAGTCTGGCTTGGTTTCTCGCGTCTTGTGAGTTCTTTACACACTAATCAGAGTAAATATTGACTCCTGCATGAAGATTGGCACTACAAATCCCCTTTCGCTAACTTCAGTACAAAACTTGTGGTGTTGTATTAACAGAAGATTAGACAACAATATTTAAACTGTACTGTGCTCTGGAGTTTCGGGTGTCAGGATTATTCTGAAATGTTTTTTGGCATCCATCTTGACAGAGGAAACAAAGTGATTACTGAGGTTTAATGGGATTTGAAACAAGATGCCTCGGCCTGTTGTAGCGAGACGCTGGATTGTGACAGTCTGCTCACACAGGGTGTGTACACACAGGCCTGCTTACACGCTATCCTCCCTCTGTTTGCTCTCTGTTCCTCGAGCTAAACACCCAATCACATTCCCGGTGTCTGTTGTGCACACCTTAAAATTCAGTTAATAGTCTTAAATTTGCATTTGTGAATTCTTAATAACCATAAATTCTTTATCTAAACTTACTAGCTAATTACATGATAATCTTGTATGTTGAAACACATGAAGTCAATGAATGAGATTTCTTTGAGTATAAATTAAAGGGTCCTTTTTTCCTCTCATCGAGTGTTTATTCTTTTGGACTGCTGCCAATGGATGTTTCTCAATATATTCTCATATATAAAAAAATGTTTTAGAAAAACTTATAAACGAAATGTAAGTGTCTGATACCTGTATCTCTGGTATCACACAATATCAAATAACTCCATATCGAAAGAGCTGCATGTTTACACATTATTTTACTTTGTTTTAATTTTATTCTCTCAACATTTTGTGGTTGATTATTTCATTCCAGTTCTCTGAAACAGGACGCACTCTTTGTCGATGAAAGTGGGTGATGTGACAGTTAGAATCACTCATAGTTTATCCATGTGATCTGAGGTGTGGGTGATGGACATCCGGCTCAGGTTACAGAAATATTAAGCATTTGGGAAATAGCTTTCATGCCACTTGAGACTGTAGACGAGACCAGACAGGAAGCTGTTGCATTTAACTTGGCGAACTGTCTGTCCTCCGGGTCAATTCCTCTTTTGGGTTTGGAATGGGACATTTTGATATCAAATGTCAGGTGCACTCTGGTGAATCAGAGTGCTGTTGGCTCGGCCTTCTGTAAAGTGGAGTAGTTTGACATTTTGGGAATTACACTCGTTCGCTTTCTAGTGGAGTGTTAGATGAGAAGATCAATACCCATTTTCATATCCGCTGTTAAATTTCAGGGTTACAGGCAGCAGTAGAGCCACTGAATCCCCAAATTGATTTGATTCGGATTCACAAGTTCCCGATCTGATTGGATTTCTGGTTGG
The DNA here is from genome assembly GCA_900302685.1 of Spondyliosoma cantharus. Classification (NCBI taxonomy): domain Eukaryota; kingdom Metazoa; phylum Chordata; class Actinopteri; order Spariformes; family Sparidae; genus Spondyliosoma; species Spondyliosoma cantharus. Next base: position 5,350 of record OMLP01046796.1, read on the forward strand.
ATTCGATATCGATTCAGTCAGGGATATTTCACTTACAATCATTTTGATGTTTACATCGAGGATTGAGGATTTGGAGTGAAAATTTGCGCCTGGAGAAATCAATGGATGTTGTTGTGTCTCATTCTCAACAAATTCTCAAGTACTAACACTTGAATGACAGCAGGGATGGAATGTAACTAAGTACATTTACTCAAGTACTGTACTGAAGTCCAATTTTGAGGGATTTGGACTTGAGTATTTACATTTTCTGTGACTTTACTTCCACTTCACTACATTTGGGAGACAAATATTGTACTTTTTACCTCACTGCATGTATTTGCAAACTTTAGTTACTAGTTACTTTCCCGGTTTTATAACGCATCAAAGCCAAAGTAGCACATTTAAGGTCCATTTATTAATAATTTAATTTAATTAATTAATTTATTTTACTGGCAATGAATAAAAAAACAAAGAACAAAAATCCAGATGATCAAAAAAAAAAAAGAGAAAGCTGAATATCTATATAAACTTTAGAGCCTGAACCATACTTTCTGTGTGGCTGATACCTTCAGTAGTAAAACATTCTGATGTTCAATATTTTGGCTGATATCGACACATTTTTAATGCAATGATCTCTCAAATTAAACACTTGTGACAAAGATCTATAACTGAGCCAGGGTATTAGACAGTTTCACACAAAAATTGATTTTTCCCAAATTACATTAGTGCACTGAAAAAAATAAACTTCACTGCAAATTAGATAATTAGAAATTACCCAAGCATTGTTTTCTGCACCATATTCTTTTTAAAAGTTTTAACATTGGCACATATTGCACAACATGTGTATATATCTGTCCGTCTCCAACATACCAACTTTTTTTTTCATCTGTAAATAGATTTAATATGAGAATTATACACAAGAATTAATCTTAAGTAATATTTTAACAGTTTCTTTATTTTGACTTAGTATGACTTTTGAGTATTATTTTTACTACACTGCAGGAGAGTATTGATTTTCTCTCTCACACTTCACCAGAAAGCAAATAAGCTTATTTCACACAATGTCAAACTTTTGCCTAAAATGTGAAATAATTAATTAATTAATCTTTGAGAGGATGTGATAAAGTGGTGCTAAAACAAAGTCATATCTTGTAGCACACGCACACTCCTTCAGGTTCAGACTAACCTCAATTAAACTAATTTATTCTAGCCGTGTCAAGCAACATGCCACTGTTTTGGCCTGGTGGTCTTCTTTAGAGCATGGAAGAACATCCGTGTCATGTCATTTATATACCGGGGTTAGCAGGTGATTCGCTGAAAACACCAGATGGTAATTAGCTTCCTACTGGCCTATATACAACTTCTCCTCATATGACAATGACTGAAAATAGGTGAAAATCAGCAGTTGAAATCTTTGGACATTCAGCGGTTGCAAAGGACCAAATGTTTTTCTCTGATTTTGCAGCCTTGATTCGAATCTAATTCAAAAGCGAGGGAGAATTCCTAATGGGGCCTGCAGGCTGGAACTGAACCACAGTGCCCATAGTTTGATTTGCTGCATGTTGTTGGTTTGTAGTTTGATATTGGCCCTCAGATACTGATTAGAGTGTCAAGAGCCAGTCAAGTTCGACCTCTATCTGAGTCTGTTTGTTAGATCGGAACAATTAGTGGAAGTCTGTTTGTTAAAGCAGCCTTTGTGCAGAGATGTTCGTCTGTTCACTGTCTCCCGTTGGCCACCAGATTCACTTCCTGTGAAAGCAAAATGAGGAACGGTCCAAGTCTCCCCGGAGCAGACACTAATCCCCAGTGAAAACCCGAGTGCAGAGACAAAACATTGTTATTTTGTATTGCTTTTGTACATGTTAATTACCTGCAAAACTCAGAAGACTTTAAAGTGCCTTTCATTCAGCTGTAGCTCTTACCTATGTTCGATTGTGGTATCTTTGTTTATCATCACTTCATAATAAGATGAGCTAAATTTTACCCAAACACAGTCCATTTGTTTAACTCTTAGTCAAAGGATAACAGGCAACAGTGAGCAAAAGGACACATACCAATGAGGACACTCAATAATGATTTATATTTATGCATTCAAGGCTCGAGGCGAGATCGATTTAATTGAGACTCCAGAGAACAAGCAGACTTCTTACCCAGAGACAGAAAAAAACGCAGGTTTGTGGAAAATAGACGGTTCAGGTGACGAGTTAGTTACACGCTTTGTGTCAAAGAAAGAAATGAGTCTAATACCTCCTGACATCTCCGTTATTTTCTTTTCTCTCACACCTCATTTGACACGCGTCTTCTCGTTCACAGTCACAGTTAGTGTTCGCAGTGTAAAGCCTGCAGGAGGAGGAGGAGGAGGCTGAGAGATGAAATCCACATGCCTCCCCTCTCTTTCTTGTTTGTCAGGGTCACCATGCAAGACGGAGACGGATGAGGCAGCAGGAACCTGTTCCCCCGTCCACTGGGGAATACTCAAACCCATACACACAAATGCACGCTGTCTCTATCCATTATCTCATGTGGGACTCGTCTCCGCTAAACCCGTCAGGGCGGGCTGTTTGTCAAACAGGAGGAGAGGTTGGCTCAACACACGAAACGTGTTCAGGCATTAATTAAGAAAATACAGATACAGCTTTTTGAATTATCGGATTTATTTGGACTTCGCTGTTTTTAAGCTCAACATCAAAGGTACAAAGATACAAACAAGCACTTTTTGTGATCTAGAAGTTCAATAACAGAAGCAAGTTTCTTTGTAAATGAGTCCAAGAGGAGGATGAGAACAAAGTCTTGTCCTTAAAGATTGTCAGCTGATTAGAGGAAGTAATCCATAGATGAAACATGCAAGTTTAATCTAAAATGAACTTTTTTTCTTCAACTAAACACAAAACAAGCACAAAAGAAGAGTTTGATGAAAGGATGTCTCCAATATTTTAGTTGTAAAGTCTCAACTATCCGTTGTGAAGGTGATGGAGCTGTCCACAGTCTCAGGGCTGCAGCCGTCTGCAAACGCAAACAGGAAGTACATCACCTTCCTTACCTTCGCCTGTTCAGCGATCCTCTCGCCAAACTCATGTGCATCAGCCTCGTAGCACTGGACAGTCGAATCACCAGCATCATTAGGTGACCTCCAGAAAGCCCCCGCGGGCTCCAGCAGCTGACGTGTCATCAGGTTGGTGAGGTCAGGCGTCCAGAGCTGCGAGGTGGCCGTGATGGTGAGGCGTCCCGCCTGGGCCAGCTGCACCGTCCAGTGGGAGAACCTGAGGGACTGTTTGGGGAAGTCCAGTCGGAACACGGCCTCGTTGGGCAGCAGCAGGCGTTCGCCGTCCTGCCTCTTCTGGCCTCGCTGCTGCAGAGACTGAACCCGCAGGCGCATCACCTCCGTCAGCTGGTTGTCTGGCCGGAAGGGGAGCTCCAACTCTCTAGACATGTTAAGACGGTTGGACGCAACGGGCTGACAGGTCGATAGTGACCGTAAGGCTGGATTAGATTGACAGCTCTGTTGAAACTAAGCCTCTTCACTTTCTCTGTGTCCTCTTCCTACTCTTATGCTGTGCTCTCGCCTGCAGGCTTGTGCATTATGCATGTGTACATGTCTGTGTAGCATCAATAGCAGAGGGTGGGTCCGACACAGAAGTACAGAAGAGCAGAGGTGCTAAGCAACAAGATCTAATGACATTTGCAACCACAGCACAGGGTTTGCCCTCAGGGATCTGTGCTCAGTTCTGTTTGTCACACGTTTGTTTGGCTCATGTTTCTGCTTGGTTACAGATCCTTGACTCTAATACCTGACATGACCTGCTGTATAATCAAAATCCTATTCCTGCAAAGAAATGATCTTTAATTTCAGAGTGATACCAACAAATATTTATCAAGGGTCAGTGTTTTGGAGTAACGAATGAATAAATATCGAGGTACAATAACGGAAAAATCTGTAATGGGATATATAAACACTGGTGTGATCTATAGGAAACGTTTACTATTATTGTATTTCATGTGGAAGCTTCGACAGTTTGGAGTGGATAAACAAATACTGGTTCTGTTTTATTGTATTTCTTTTTTTATTGCTTTGTGGTTTTCATCGTCTATAGTTAACCACAACAAAGTAAGTCAGTAAGAATACTATTTCTAGCAATACTTCAGGTCACAGTGTGATACTGCTTTTTGAGATGTGAGTGGCAGGTAAAGGACCAACAATCCTCAGCATGTACACCACCGTCTCTGTGGTGAATATGAGTTGTGTCAGGATGGATGTGTAGGGTAATTCTTGTGAATTTGGCATTGAATACAATTTGTTGTTGTTTCTATCTTCATAAAAAGTGTCAGTTATACCATTTATCCTAAATGTGTGAATGAAGACAACACAGTAAACACATTTTTACAAATACAGGAAATGGTAAGTTAGACAACTTCTCTGTCGTCCGTGGAGAAAGTCCCCAGACTCCCTTAAAAAAAAAACGCTCCATTTTGAGACTGGTTTCATTAGATCTTAAATCTTTTTTAGCGGCGTCTACAACACATTCTGAACCATTTGGGCCTACTTGTTAATTCGGCAAACTTTGCCCATGACGATATCTCTTTCTTTGTGTTAAAAGCTTATCCGTCTTTTCCATCACATATGGTCACTTGAGCTGATCTGTGATGCTAATGGCAGGTGTGAATTGACAGGCTTAAAGCCGTCCTGTTGTGACTGGATCATTCAAGACACATAGTAAGACCAGATGTGAACAGCATTTATGTTTTACTGTAATTGTTGTGGTTGAAACTTTAAGAATTTCTGAAAGGACTCACCAACCAACTAGAGGCTTGGCTGAATGATATGAAAATATGAACATCAAAACTGTTTTGTATGAGGAAGTTTCCCACTTTTATGTCAGATTCGGGCTCAGGCGAAGGGGAAAGCCCTTTTATTCCCCTTATCAAGGGAAGCCAAGTTGCCTTCTGCTTGTGTTTCTGGTCAGTCGTCAGGTCACTTACCTACCAGAGTTCAGTTGCTGCATAGCGACATTTGGCCCAGATGAAAGCTGTATGATAGAGCCCTCGTTCTCTCTCCATCCTCAGTGCAGAGTCAGAGAGTAAGCAGTAGCAGGGTGGAGTGCAGGGGAGATTGCCTCCCGAAGGATTACAAAATGACTCCGAGGTTTCTGTGGTGCAGTGCTTTGTTTTTTCCCTCCCCCTCCTCCTCCTTTAAAAGGAGCTGTTGCTGCCTCACAGAGCCGGTCCTCTGGAGAGGCCAGATTCTCTCCATCAGCAGAGTGTCACCTCCTGTAGAGAGGTTTGACAGGAACTGCTGTTCAGTTAGCGCACCTTGACATCTCCAAGGACACCCGCTGGAAAACTGTCAGTGGAATCACATGTGGTGTCGCTCACTGCATCATTTGCAGTTTTTACCGCATGCCATATTCACACCGGAGAAGGTTTCACAGGCGCCCTTTTCGCAGGTCGCCTCTAGGTTGGGTGCTCTATTACGACACCGAGTCACAGTGGGAGAGCAACACTTCATCAATTTTGAAGAGAAATCACAACATGACATAATGCAGGAAATTAAACTGGCCGTACACGACCTGTTCAGTACCGAAAGACAGATGGACAAACGTTTAGCAACTGGATGCAGACACTGTTTCTCTGGAGGTAATGGAGATTAAAACAGAGCAAAAAGGAGAGTGAAGATCCAACCTACATTCATCCGGTGGACGGACACCGTAAGAACCAAATGAATGCTAATGTTAGCAGGATTGTGGTGACCATGGTCATGACCAACCAGAAATATAACAATATCTGGTATATATGTTTTTTGTCTGTGTTATTTATTATTATTTTTTATTTTCTCCATACTTGTACATTTGCGTTTATTTATGTTGATTGAAAAACTAAATAAAGTCTAACCCCCCCCCAAAAAAAAAACCCAAAAATCAGACAGTGTCTATCAACTAAATGAGATTTATCTGTGACTGAAAATACACTATCTAGTGGATATTTTGCACCACAAAGTATATTCTGTAAATCATAACCTTTTTCTTTATTACTTGTAAAACACATGTATTTGTACCTCTCTGATTTAACAGTCATTCTCGAGGAACTTGTTACATTTCCTCTACCCTCCACCATTTTGAATTTATGCCATATCTCAAAAAATGACAAAAATAACCAACTTGAATTGTGGACAAGGCTTTGGGGGTCCACCATCTGGTGATTGAGACTTGATACCCCAACTTTAATTGATAAAAATGGCTCCCAAATGCACTGTATGTCCACTGAAGTTGACACCGTGTGTGAAGGGTTCATGTTCACATCCCGCGCTGTCACGAGCACAAGCATCTCGCCCCTAAGTAGATAAAATTGTGCAGTGATACAGTTGGAGAAAGATAATAGTTCCCTCATGACACTCCTCACAACAAGGTCTGTGGATTATCTTGAGTAACCGGGTCATGATTTTAGGGAAAGAGACATTGATGTTAATGTTATTGTGTGTTTTGAGTGTCATCTTGATCCATTAAATTTGAGAGAAGACAGAAAACTCCACAGCTGATATCTGCAAATCAGGGGTGAATTGTCCCTTTAAGCTAGCACAGCTATCAAATGATTCTCTCTTGACATAAAATAAACTTTATACACATTTTCAGCTGAAAATGAGGAAATGACATGAGAGGAATATAAACTAAATACATGCAGTCAGTTCAGCAATTTAAAGGTAATCTTGGTGAGTAATTTTGTAAAGGTAGAGGTAAATGAGAGTTATTATTTCTCAACCATCTATAATATGTCTTTAGTAGACTTACACTCTGTAAGGTTCATTTTTATTTCTCAGCAGTGAGTCCATTTACAGACAGCTGTGTGTTCTTCAGATTTTATGTGACTATGTTGAATGTTTTGTTTTTCACCTCATGTCAAAATGATAACCACAGTTCGCCAAAATGGAGGCCGGACTATAGGGGTTTCACTGGACCATAGAAAATGCAGGCAGCTGAAACACACACACACACACACACACACACACACACACACCCAGCGCAGTCAAACAGTTATTAGCTCTCACCCATGTCCTATTACAGCTGGATTTACGACTGAGAGAGCCAAGGTGATAAATTTGTCCCCTAATCCTAAATGCATCGGCAGGCATGAGGGGACGCCGGCTCACTACCGGCAGCTCACTCCACCTTGACATTTTTTATGCTCCATGGACCACTGGCTGTTTGTTTGGCTTACTTGCTCCTCCTCCTCCTCCATCCTCCTCTTCCTCCTCCAGGTCATTCCCGACTGGAAGGAGCAGGAGTGGGACACAGAGAAGCCAGACTCGTACGGGGGGATTTTCCACTTTCGCTTCTGGCGCTTCGGTGAGTGGGTGGACGTGGTGATTGACGACCGGCTACCGACGGTGGACAACCAGCTGGTCTACTGCCACTCCAACGACAGCAACGAGTTCTGGAGCGCCATGGTGGAGAAGGCCTATGCCAAGTTAGTACCAGAGCCAACAGATATACAGATCCAGTTTGAGAGAAGGGGTCACAGTCACCCAAAAACTTGTGTATTGAATTTAATGACTTAAACTTCTGCGTGGAAAAGTGGAAAATTTCATGTCCAACAGGCTCAACCTCAAACAAAGTCAACGTGCACTGAATAGACTATCTTTATCAGCATTCAGACAAAAGATGACATGATGATGATTTTCCATTAGGCTAATATGCAGATTGTTTTCTTGATTTTTTGATCAATCATTTTGTCTTTCAAAAGTGAATCAAAAGCAGCATCTTTAATGTCTTCTTCTGTCCAAAAACAAAAAATAGAATAGTTTACTCTTAAATAACAGTAAGAAAAGCAGAAAGTCCTCACAGTAGAGAAGCTGTAACCAGCAAATATCCTGCAATTTTGCTTGATAAGGGACAAAAACAATAAATAAATTAACAAAATAATTCCTGACTAACTTATCGTTGCAGTGAATATAAACTGACTCTCCTCCACTTCCTGCAGGGTTTATGGCTGCTACGAGGCTTTGGATGGGGGGAACACTGCCGACGCGCTGGTGGATTTCACAGGTGGTGTTTCAGAGCCGGTGGACCTGCTGGAGGGTCAGATGGCGACAGACGAGCTGGCCCGAAACCAGCTGTTTGAAAGAGTTCTCAAAGTCCACAACAGAGACGGTCTCATCAGCTGCTCCATCAGGGTAGGCTAAGAGCTGATCATGCCTCACTGCTTAGTTTGAGATTCCTTTCAGCTTGTCCTTTAAAAATATGTTTTATTCTCAATTTTTACATATGAAATGTGATACAAAAGCAGCACTGAACTTTTTGGGGGGTTATGAGTCAGTTATGATAGCGGATTGGTCGAGGCTGAACTTAAGCCAAGCTGTGCTTTCAGCTAATGCTAATGTCAGCATGCTAACATGCTTACAGTGACAATGATAACATGCCAGTGTTAGCGTGTTAGGTATAGTTAGCATTCGGTATAATCTTGATCAGAGGTTGCATAAGAACACAGATCCTTCACTCGAGTAGAAGTACAGATAAAAAAGTATTCCTCTGAAGGACATTTCCACCGGCCATTTCTTTGCAAAGCCAACTGAAGCTAACGTCATATTTATATAATTAAAAGACTATTAAACTTAAAGGTAGAATCCGTAGGATTGATCCCAGCTGTTCTTAAACGCACCACAAAGATAGTTGATGGTTGAGTCTCATTCCAAGGACATCGAATAGTCACATTTTGGTGTGGTAAAGCTTCCAGAGAAGCAACTAAATGATAAAATGATAAAATCCAGGCAGAGGGCAGCGGGGTCTCTGCAGAGACGAGACAACAGCACATCTTTTGACGCCATTCCAGTCTTCCTCTCCATCTGATTTCATCTTGTATGTCGTTTTTTTGTCTCACTATGTCTGCCGTGTGTGATGTGCACTGTTGAAATCAGTCGTGTGATGCCATGATGCAAAAATAAGAATAATCAATAATTCCCCTCAAATGCATTTAAACTGAAGTAAGGAGCCTGTTTTGAAAGTGTAAGGAGTGAGGAGACAGTGCAGATGTTTGTGTTCAAATGTAGGGAGGAAAGTTCAAACTTGTCTGAAAAATAAATACTCAAGTAAAGTACAGATACCTGAAAAATCCACTGAAGAACACAGGATCACTAAAGTTAAAACAATTCATCCAGAGCAGAACATAAATGTCTTTTTCAGATCTGTCTACATTACATCTTGACATTTTAACAAACCGTGCTGCTCACACACTTTGCAGCATTTCAATACCTTTTATCTGGAAATTCTCTAATCCAACAAAGCTGACCTCAGAGCCCTTTAGTAATTGGAGCATTTTCTGCTATGATTTGAAAATCCAGGCATGAAAAATCTCTGTCTGTGGCGTCTGACTTTGTGGAGACACTCGCTGCCTGTGTCTTGCTGCAAAGACAGCAGCCTCCTTTAGTGCCAAATCTCTGCATAAATTCTTTTCAAATGCTCTTCAGTGTCGTGCAGTAATTTATGTGAGATTACGTGAGGTACAAACAAATGAATAGCACGCACTTCTGATTTGTCTGTTTTGATGATACCGTGCATTCCTTACCCTCTCCAGAATATTTGCACAAAGCCTGGGTATCGTTATAGGTTCTTGTTACAGGGAGGCACATGCATTAATGGCAGGATAATGGTACATTTAAGTGAAAAAAGGGGTTCAAGGGGAGGACATTGAACCCACTCAGTGCGTGGTGAGGCTGACATTTTCTACAAACCAAAGCACTTTTGTGTGGAAGATGGAAAAAGTGGGCGTACAAGAAGAATTTGAACAGTTGCTGTGTGCCTGGAACTCGATGTGGGTGAATCTCATGCAATAAAATGATGTTGGTAAAGATTTTTGAAAGATTAAATGGGTTTCCAGTCGTTAACTCCATTTTGATGGGGAGCTTGAGATAGCAGGAAGGGTTAAGTGACCTTGTGAACATGTTGGGCAAATTATTTTCTTAAGATCTGATTGCTACTCCTGCATTATCAACATGCATGTTTCCATATCTAGATAAGATGTCCAGATACAAGTCAAATCAGTTTTTCTTTATATTGCCAAACACACACACACACACACACACACACACACATTTTCCACAAAGAGCAGCCTCTGCTCCTAGCCAGTGTGACTTAAAAAACAGTCCTCTCCAAACATAAAGCTGTTTTGCTTCCTCAAACATTTTCTGCATCTGAATCACAAACTTCTCTGGAAATCCCTGTATTGTTTGTTTTTGATCAGCTGAGACAACAGGAAGCTGTCGGCATGAACATTTGAAAACTGTTTTATAGTGACACATTAAGGTCTCAGTTATACGTTATTGTTTTACAGTCTGAGGCAGAGAAACCTTCGGCTTGCCTGCAGAGGGTTTTGCTGCTCTTTTTCTGAACTCACATTGGCTTGTTAAGAAAACAAGCGTATGCTGTTGTATGAATTTCACTGTTTGGCCTTTAGTCTGATGTTTCATGCCAATCTTATTCCCTGACGTCCTGCTCCAGCAACAGCTAATTCACAATCCCTTATTGTGATTCAGAGTCAGGTGCAGTTCAATTTTTAAATGACATGGCTCTTTTATATGCATGAGTTTTTACACGGAGGGTCTATTATTCAACTGCGAGAGTAATGAGAGCTCAGCGAACATTACCAGCACCATACAAAAATGAATTTTCCACTTTTATCCATTGTTCTTATTACTTTGGCTTGTACTTCTCAATCTTGAATTGTTATTGTGGGATGTGTGAATTCAACACCAACCCTCTGGGAGACCCGAGGCTGGTCTGCAGTTTCTCTCATTTCATTTTCATGTCTTGCGGAAAGACTAAGGGGGAAAAGGCGGGAATTAACGAGAGACAAATGCATGAAAATGAAGTCCAAAACATGGACCTGACCTGAAAACAACTCTTGAGAAACCTACCTCTAATATGCATGCATTTATGTTGAAATTAAAAAAGAGAGACCCGATCTTAAGGGGACTTAAACATAAATAGATCTGGTCCAAGTATTGTTGACACACAGACCCTGACAGAGTTGCAAAGAAGAGTTTTTTGGACGCCCCTGGTTCCAGGCAGGTGTAAAGTCACTGTAAGGTTTGTGGACTACGGTTTTAAGGCCTCCAGTTTATGGATATAACAAGCAAATTCTGGATACAACATTGGAGTAGAGCTGCAACGATTACTCGAGTAACTCAAATAATTTGATTACAAAAAATGTTCGAAGCAAAGTCTCTGCCTCAAGGCTTCGTTTAAATCCTATCACCCGTGTTATGTGGCCTGCTTAGCTCAGGGATCATTTTTCCACACGGACTGTTATTGCGGACACACACCACTACGTTCAGAATTGAGTCAGCGCTATGGCGGAGAGCCAAGAAACCGTCCGTGAAAGTCAGAGAATATCCAATGTTTGGGATCATTTCACACTTAAAAATGAAGATAACAAAGTGCACCGTGTCTACTGCAAAGCAGAACTGCCGTACCACAACAGCACGTCAACTATGATTCAACACCTGAACTGAAAGCATTCAGTTGTTAACGCCAGCTCACTGAGCGTCGCTGACACAAGCTAACGTAAACATTGATGCTAGCTAATTTAACGTAGCCTTCCATCGCTAATTAGCGCGTATGGTATTTGTAGAGGCTGTAACCTGATGTCGGTATGACTGGATATCATGTTAATGTGGAAACTAATTCATGTTAAATTGCAGGAGAGTAATAGCCTACACCAAATAACTCCTTTACACACACACTCACCTCGTCTCCCTCACGCACGCGTGCACATAAACAAACACACACCTTTACTCCCGCTGTTAGGAATAGTTGGAATGAATACCTGTGTTTTTTCAGGAATAAAAGCCAATTGCTTGGTCTATTTATCAGGCCTGT
>OMLP01046797.1:0-34270 GCA_900302685.1 Spondyliosoma cantharus
CATAGTTAGACGTCTAAATAGCGGACCTAGTTTGCACGTCATTTATAAGTCCAGAATTGGTCTTGGACCGACGGACGCAATATAGACATGATCTGCACGTCCATAAGACGTCTAATGTTTAGTGGGTACACACACGCACGCACGCACGCACGCACACACACACACTCATCTCATCTCCCTCACGCACGCGTGCACATAAACAAACACACACCTTTACTCCCGCTGTTAGGAATAGTTGGAATGAATACCTGTGTTTTTTTCAGGAATAAAAGCCAATTGCTTGGTCTATTTATCAGGCCTGTCATTTTCATTATGCATTAGTTGGTATTGTTGTTTGACCCAGCTGTCTTCGGGTATAGCGCCTGGCTAAATTGAACTGAATCAGACCAATTGGCATCAGATTATGATCGTGATGAGTCATTTTGCAAGAGTTGTGTGATGCTTAAAAAAACACAATTTTACAGCAATGTTCTTTCACATTGTAAGCTTATAGTAAAAAGTCTTTGGCTCCCAGTGCAACACATGACCGAATCTTATGGAACTTGGCTTCAAAGCCTGCCGTTCTTCTTGGGCCTTACTTGAGGATCGCCATCTTGCTTTTATGGAGTCAGAATTAAACATTTTTGGATGAGAGAGTGGAAGTGAGGAGAAGACATATTACTATTACTGACTGAAGGCAGTGATGGTGACTTGCATATCACAAGGTAGCCGTAAAGCATACCCTGCCTTATCTTATATTTTACCCTCATTTGGACCAAATTGGGACCAAATGGGGCAAATAAACTTCATGCTGTGTTGAAGAAGACTTGAAATTTGTGACTGAGACCATAAACTCATTAGAAAACTGCTCGCTGAGGTAGTAAATCAAGTGAGAAGTAGGGTTGTTTTATCATAATCTTGCACACAAGCAGACTCCTGCTGGCCATCAGAAAGAATGCAGGCTCCAGACACTTCCGCATTGGCTTCACTGTTCAGACGAATCTCAGAGATGCAAGCGACTGTGGACATAAAGTCTTCGATCTAGAAATTAAACTGACTCCCAAGGCACATTTTGGCAAGAAACATCCAGTCACAGAGCTTGAAATGGTGTAATGTGGCTGATAACGTGGGGTGAAATGTAAAGAGTACAGTGTTTAAATCAATTTCCTTTTGGATTCTGGACCAATTTTAGTTTGAGCACATTGTTTATTTTCCCCAAACCTCTAACAAAAGGGAAGACACCTGACACACACTGTTAACTCTCTCATGCAAGGTATCTTGGGGCAAGAAATAACGTTGATTGTGTGATATAATCAGAGTGTAATCCCAGCCAGGGCTACACTACGCCACCGTGACTCCCATCCGCAGGTCTTTTATGGGCAGAGGGATCAGTATTCCTTCCAACAGCTTCTGATTGAACGAACCAGTGTTTTAGAACTCCAATTTCGTGCAGCTGTTGTCCTGTCCGTGCGTTTGGCTTTCTGCGTACCATGTTATTCAGGCTCTCAGCTGTTGTGAGGATAACTGTGTCTGGAATTTGCAGTGTAATGTGTCACAAGAACATCCAAGTGCACTGAACACATAATTATTAGATCGAAGAACCAATTTTCTGACTACGCCACCTAATGACTCTCTCCTCTCCACAAATGGTGCCTTGGTCAAATTTAAAGTGGCACATCACATTTGCTCGTTCCTCTAAATGTGCTCCCAATACCTACGTTTTTGGTCCTGGTGGTGACTTTTGTTGCATCTCCCTGTCTTTGGTTTTCCCATCATCTCTCTATTCTCTGTTATAAAGGCACAAATACCTCTGTTCTGTTTTCATTTCCCTCAAAAGCAAAGCGTTTTTGTGTCTCTACTGCAAACTCCAACAGTGTCCCTGTTTGCCTTTTACTAAACACATACCTGTTTGTAATTTCTCAGGGAACTGTGCCAGCCTCCCTCTTTTACATATTTCTAGAGATCCACAAAAGCATCTGTTTTCAACCGGCCTGTTTTTGCTGTTTTGCAGGCGACCACGATCGAGGACATGGAGGCACGGCTGGACTGTGGCCTGGTCAAAGGTCACGCCTATGCTGTGACAGACGTACGGAAAGTGCGGCTGGGTCACGGATTGCTGGCCTTCTTCAAGTCGGAGAAGCTGCATATGATCCGTATGAGGAACCCCTGGGGAGAGAAGGAGTGGAGCGGCCCCTGGAGCGACAGGTAACTACAGTACTGCCACCTACAGGCATGGGTGGACCACTGTAGCTCATCTTCTCTTTTTGAGCCTCATTTAGGGCCTGTTGTTACCATTCGTCTTGAGTGATCCGATTACAAGGGGGCAGCTCTCGGTGAAGCTTACAGTGAACACTTACACATACATCAATGTGACAAACAGCCTTGATGTTTTTAAACACGCATGACATTTGCTGAATTTACAAGAAGGCCCAAATGATGAAGAATTTATCGTCTACAGTTTTTTTACAAAGTTTATAAAGTCCCTCCTAACGCAACAACTAACAAATTGCAGCATTTATTAAGGGAGTCTGGGGACTTTCTCCACATGCAGCAAAGTAGTAGCCTGCCTTGGTTATTGTTTACTGTATTTGTCAAATTTGACATGTTAACAGTCAATAAAATGTTGTTGTCTTTCATAAATGATAAATAAGTGTATACAATTCGCCCCCCTACCGACAATCAAAGAAGAAATCTGGTCTAGGATCTTGGTCGGTAACAATGTTTGGCCCAAAATTATCTGGAAATGTGAGGGCTTTACAGATCCATAACGAACTGCTCATAGACTCACTGGGCCGTCCTGATAATATCAAACATGTTTGATATTTAGTATTTCAAATCTCGACGACCACAATTGTCATTACAACAGTACTTTCACGAAAGCTAATGCGAAAGATATCATTACACAAAGTTTCTAAAGTTTCTCGTCCTCAAAAGCACATGATTTGAGGTATTCTGGGGACACTGCGGTTGCAAGTGGTTGGATCTGTTTTTTCACAAACATCTGCTGCTTACATTGGCAGATTAGGAGAGCCCGAACAGGTAATCCGCAGTACAGTGAACCACATGAAAATCAGATCTGTTGTTGTGGCTTCTTCTTGTTTGCAGAAGATTGTCAGTTGAGTAGGCGGTCCTTCAACCTGTCCCAGGACACACACTGCCAAAAAAAGAAAAAGAAATTGGTCACATGCAGTCAAGCCACCTCGAACTGTGGTCAGTGTCATTGGCTCTCAAATGCTTCCTCATAGCATCTTGGGGGCATTTCCACCTGTACTTACAGCTGTCCACTTGTGATTGGATCACTCAGGGCAGATGTTAATACCAGGTCTGAACAGGGCCACTGAGGCTCATTGAGCCGTCATCATCCATCTGTCCCAATTTCGCCCGGTGATCTAGATGAGTCAGACGTGGAACATTTCCAGCACAACACAAACGATGCATTTGTCCTTCCATACATGACCTTGCTGCGACCGGGACCAATTTAACCGGTTTCACTAATTTAATTTTTAAAATGTGCACTTCCTTTCTTAAAATTTCTGAGAGCCTTTGTGTGATAAATGAGTAAACAACAAACAACTGAACAAAGACCGGCCCATATTTAATGCCTACAACCTAGACAAGAAAGCGGCACAATGAGAAATGTCATGTAGACAATGAAAAATGGATATGCAATCAAGCTAATGGGCCACAGAGCAAAGACGAATGACTGCATTCAGCCCTGTTGGAGCTTGTTTTTAGAGGGCAATATCAACGGGGGGTGCGGCTCAGATATCATCACAGACGGGCCAAAATTGCGCTGAGTAACCCTTCAATTCAAATGTCTAGGTGAATCAGAATGACCGGTTTGCACAAGTGGCCTTTCAATCAGGAAGACAAAGCTGTTATTTCTCCCCTGACAAGAGCGTTTCATCCCATTTCTGCAACCCGACACAAGGGAATTGGTAAGGCTGAAATAAAGTTGCCCCCTCGACATTTCTATCTTTAAATTGTTAGCTACCAGACTCTGTGAAACAAACAGGGAGGTGGTAAAGCAGGATCATAATGGAGTCTGAATTATTGATCAGGCCAGAAAGAGAGAAAGATGTTATTAAAGAGATGTGAGTCATCTCTCGTCTTCCTCAATCACTCGCTGAATAATTTATTCATATGTTTGTTAAAACCTGTTACTGTAAAGGGAGCCTGACAGACTGTTGAGATGTGGACGCTGTCAGTGAATCATAAATAGTAAGACATAAACACAGAGCTAATGCATCCAGTAAATGTGCTTGTTTCCCCTGAGCAGTGAATACAAATCGGACCTTGATGTTTAGCGATGATTCACACCAACAAATACACATGCAGAGTTTTTAATACGATGGTGCCCACGAGGGGCAGACACATTCATCATTTATTCATCAGAGCTCAACACAGGGAATTTAAATTCACAATTACTTTGATTATTGAAAGACTCACAGCTTAATATCTCACCATTAATTGGTTTGTGTTTATTCTGATTTCTTTGCTGACTGCAGTTCGGAGGAGTGGAACAAGGTGAGCAAGAGCGAGAGAGAAAAGCTTGGTGTCACCGTGCAAGATGACGGCGAGTTCTGGTGAGAACCATTTAAGTGCAAGCAATTTTGTTTCTTTCTCCTCACCTTAGACCCATTTATTCATGTGGTGCTGGCCTGGTAGAAACAGAAGTTACATTTGAATGAGTACAGGTTATTGTTTATTATTAAGTGATTAATACTATTGTGTATGGGAACTCTCTCACCTGAACATACATTTTGGGCTGATTGTGCTATTTAAGAACAGACTAATGAAAATAAGGTTTCTGTCAGTTAGCTTAGCTTAGCACAAAGACTTAAAACAGGAGGTAACAGCTAGCCTGGCTCTGACAAAATCTGTGTACCACCACCTCTCAAGCTCACAAATTAACATGCTATATTTTTGGCATGCATGCTGACTTCCTTAACCTGTTGTTTTAGTAAACTATAGAGAGCAGTGGCAGGGGAATTTCGCATTCGAATTGATTAGTTGATTAATCGATCAACAGAAAAGTCATTTCCAAATATTCTGATCAGATTAATGGTTTCAGTCATTTTTTAATCAATAAAGCTGGTTCCGGCTTTGTAATTTTTCGGATTTACTGTTTTTTTTTTCGTCATGGATGACAGTAAATGAAGAGTCTTTGGGGTTTGGACCGTTGGTTGGAGAAAAGGAGCAAACTTAAGATGTCACTTTCAGCATTTACATTTTTGACATTTAATTTACCAAATAATTGAAAGCGATCATTATTTGCAACCCTGTGCCTGGACAGAGCCAGGCTAACTGTTTGCCCCTGCCGCCAGTGTTTGTGTTAAGCTAAGCTAAAGAGATGTTAGTGGTAGCATCATATTCAAAGGACAGACATAGACAGGACAGAGAGTGGTACTGTTTGCTCATTAAACGGCAAAAAAGTGAAAAAGAGTCATTTTCAAAAGGTCTAACTCTAGTTAGGCATTCTCACATCGACATTAAGACCTGGGAAACACTGACCGTCTGTCGATTTGGGGCGTTTCATTGCATTAAAATGATGGCATGAAAGTTGTGCTACCGTTTTTTTAAAACCCATATCTGTTAACGTTTAATCTCATTCCATGTCAGCGCCAGAAATCCTCGCCTCCCTTTAACATGTGACCCTTTTCTTTGTTCCTGGTCTCATTTCCTCTATTTTTGAACCTGTCAAAGGTTTTCTTCTTTCAAGCTTCTCCCTCTCGTTGGTATCCACTCTCTCTGCTCTCTTCTCTCCTGTTCCTGCCCTCCTGCAGGATGACGTTTGACGACTTCTGCCAGTACTTCACGGACCTGATCCTGTGCCGCCTCATCAACACCTCCTACCTGAGCATCCACAAAACCTGGGAGGAGGAGGTGATGAGGGGCTCCTGGGTCCACCGCCAGGACCCCCTTCGCAACCGGTCTGGAGGCTGCATCAATCACAAGGCCACCTTCCTGCAGAACCCCCAGGTTAGTGCTTGTGCTCATGTGTGTTTACAGAGAGATGTGTGTCCAGTGCTGGAGTGTGACATGGGGTCTCTCTCTCTCTCTTCACAGTACGTGTTTGATGTGAAGAAGGTGGAAGACGAAGTGCTGATCTGCTTACAGCAAAAGGAAAAGAGAGCCACACCCAAAGAGGGCAAAGGGGAAAACCTCGCCATAGGCTTTGATATTCACCGGGTAGGAACACACTCACAAAATTCACACACACGAGGCATAAATACCTCAGGTGGACAGATTCCTGTCATAACGCCTCCTCATCCCGCAGGTGGAGCTTAATCGAAAGTACCGTATGCACTCAGCCCAGCAGAAAGTAGCGGGCTCCATCTACATCAACTCCCGCTGCGTCTTCCTCAGGAAGGAGCTGAAGGAGGGCCGTTACGTCATCATTCCCACAACCTTTGACCCCGGGCAGCAGGGCGACTTCCTGCTCCGTGTCTTCACTGATGTGCCTTCAGACTGCAAGTAAATCTGATTTCTCACCACTAAACACAAGAATTCGCAACTCAAAACCTAAAGTGACAGCGATAAAGGAGTTATTCAGACGGTTTGTTTAGAAGCGTGAGTAATTTATTGTCCGTAACTTTTTACCTGTGACCGGACATTCAACAGGAGCAATTCTAAACCAAGCTGGATTAACATTCCGACTCTCTTCCTCTCTGGGGTGGTCCAGTGGGTCAGGGTGGATGGTCAAATGACGCAGTGGGCTGTGATGGTCTTAGCAAAATCATTGATGAAAAATGATTAATAGATTAATCATTGCAACTCTGGTGGCCAGTTTGAATGGAGGTAGTGCTACAACAACCATTTGGAGCCACTGACCAACTCCCAATTAGCCGCTCTTCTGACTTCATTTCCCAGAAGACCATATCGCACTTTCAAGTTCTTAGTTCCCAGGACAAGGAATTGTGTTTTTTAGTAAAGTTTTTGTCATTGTATACTAATTTGGCTCTCTTGTATACTGTTTAGAAACACTGGCTGGAAGGACTAACGTAGGATAGATTAAAGTAAAGTACCTCACTCCAGTTGGCTTCATCAGTTCTCTAACAGTCATGTGCACTCTTTGTCTCCCAGAGAGCTGACTCTGGACGAGCCTCCTCAGACATGTTGGACGGGGATGTGTGGCTACCCTCAGCTGGTCACTCAGGTCCATGTACTGAACGCTGAGGGTCTGCAGGGGCAGGACTCCAATGGAGGTAGGACCAGTGCACACAGAGCTGTATCCCAGCTTGAATCGGTACGTTGTTTTTGCATGTTGTTGTTGATGTTCATGTATTGAAAACCCGCGTTAACACCCACAGAGCTCCACTGCCTCAATCCCAGTAAGGAAAGACTTCTGAGCAAAGCACGAGGTACCACAGCACCATCTGCTGAAACTGTAGTCACTTATGTAGCTCTATGTCTGCAGTTTACAGTCTTTACCTCCTAATAGCCCCCCTATCTCCACAAACCTTTAACTTTCACACTTAACCCAACTTTAAAGCCACTATGTCTAGATTTATTATGTGAGTATAGCTCATAATTCAAATGTCATAATACAATAAAAATTAGACAATCCGAATGAAAACTGATGCAGTCCTTGCAGTGCTATCACATTATTCATTGTGTATTACCGGGTCAGTGTCCACCAGGTAGTGCCGAGGTCGTAAATGTTGATATGCTGTACATAGTGGCTTTAAAGGGTAACTAGGTTTACACATTAGTTTTGTGTTTTACAGGTCTTGTGGAGTACTTCTGCATGTAAAAAATTGCCACCAATGATGACTCTCAGTGCATTGCATTGTGGGTAATGTAGATGCCAGGTTTCGAAAAGCAGCCCATAACACTATTGGGCTCATTTCGTACAGTTTAAAAATCGATACAACAGAACCAGAGAATTTTTCCCGACACATTCTTCTTCCTTTGCAAAACCTGGAGCCTACATTACCCACAATGCCTCACTGGAGGCAGTTTATCAGATTACATTCAGCTTCCTCTGGAGCCACAAAAAAGCTTTATACTTCTTATTTAACATATGCAGTCATACTCCCCCGGACCTGTAAGGACGTTCATGTGTAAAATTGGTCGAGTTCACTTTCAAACAATGTACTTAAGTACAGTACTTCAGTAAAAGTAGTTAATTTCCAGAAGAATGTGACGATGACATTGTAGTTCAGGTGTAGATTGGTCTGCACTCTGTCAATCACTTAACTCACTTATTAACATGTCAGTCGTCAGACTTCCATCAGGTGAAATTAACATAGGCAATCCATATACTTTGCATATAAACAAAGCTCGGGGGGAAAAACACCAATCGGAGGGCGCCAGCAGCCCCTCCCTGACATCCGTACAAATTAAGGCAAATGAGTTCTTCTTGTGATTAACAAAACTCTGTACTGAGCACCTGCAATTAAAGTAAACAGGGAATGTTAACTGGAACTTAATTTAGTGATGGACAGTCTGCAGTGTTTGATCAGACACACTTGTTCCTAAGACAAATTATTATTTTTGAATTATGACTCATTTATGTTTGATATCAATAAGAGAATAGAGCTTCTAAATCTTTTTAGACACTTTATAATGAACATTGATCAACTCACTTTTCTTTATATTGCCATATATTACTTGTTTCTAGCTTCTCAAGTGTGAGAATTTCCTGCTTTTTTTTGTTTTATATGATCGTAAATCGATTCTCATCAAGTTTTCAACAGTTGGCTACACGAAACAATTAACTTGTAGACGTCAATCTGACCTGCAGGACAGGAACTGTATACATCTTTAAAAAGAAACGAAATGGTTTGCAAGAACTTTATTGAAATTACCACCTGATGATTAATTGAAAATTAAATTAAACATGTAGTGAAATTTTTTTTTAAGAAACTCTTTCCTTAATCAACATATATCGTCTGAGGTAGATGTACATGAACAAACCCATCACAGTGTGTTACCAGCTCCTGAACTGAAAACGTTCTCTTCCCTCAGCTGTAGATCCCTACGTGATCATCAACTGTGAAGGAGAGAGGGTTCGTTCACCAGTTCATAAGGACACACGGTGCCCGAGCTTTGACATCAAAGGCCTGTTTTACCGCAAGAAACCCAAGGAGGGCATCCACATCGAGGTGAGCTGTCACTCTGCAGCCTGAACACTGAGAACTACAACCAGCGCGTGAGTGGTGGCTGTCAGGCATCAAAAGGACCAGACAGTCATCCGAGGTGCCTGCACTTTACAGAATCAGAATCAGAATATTTTTTTAAACATTTATTTAGTTCATTTATTTCCTAAAACAGGGCGCGTTTAATAAATCATTTTCTCAGCAACCTCCTGTGTCGTAGGGCTGGGCAGAGCCTCAGAGAGCCTCAGAGAATCGTCTCTTTAGCCCTCCGTCTCCTCGAGAAATTAAATCGATGACCAGAATTGCGAAGTGTCCTAAAATGGCAGAAGTTAACAGGACAGGATTTGACTTACTTAAACACATTGATTATCTGTGTTAAAGGCACACATTTCTGGACTACGGTTTAGTTCCTGATGCACAATGACACAATCTGAGCTTTCCTTCTTCATTCTCATGGTCCTGTCCTGCTCTCCGGTGGCTGTGTGGTGTCTAGATCATTGGGTTGTTGCTGCTCTATGTTTTTTTTTCATGTTTGTTGTGTTTGAGTGAGGCTGCAGGGACTGCAGTCAGAGAAAAAGTCGAGGGAGAGTGTCTGTTAGCCCCATTTGACCCAAAAGTTCCAGGAACTGTGCAACTAAACTACACATATTTAACTCGGAAGGAAAAGTCTTATTTTCACACATTCCTGTTTGAGTTTCCACCTGAGTGTCTGATAGCCCCATTTGAAGAACTGTGTAGACCGATACATTGTTTGCAGTCACATGATTATGATGACAAGGGAAATCCAGATGCAGAAATGAAGAGCAGAATTGAAGAGATTGGGGAGAGTTAGTTATTTGTCAATGTGTTGTACAGTATCGTTCCGTTTACAGAGGTGTAAAATCCCGCAAGGACAAAAACAATAACTTTTAGCTCTGTGTTTGATCAACCATAGATGTTCAGACACTGCAAACTTCGCCCTTAAAGATGTTGGACCTTTCGAAAGTACGCTTTTACTCCTGGAATTAAATGTAATCGTCAGTTATTTGGTGCAGGTTAAGCCTTTGAGTTCCCCTCAGGGGAAAGTTTGACTACAGGCTGTCTTTGTCTCAGCATGATGCAAAACTCATTATCACACACAGCTGTACACTTTTAAAGCTCTCTTTTTTATTACATTTTTCTCAGCTCCTGAACCCTATCACCATATTTCTCACCTGCCTTTTCTGTCCAGTTCCCCTTCATCGTCTCTGAGTGTGTGACTGCATCACATGAGAGCAGGGCCGCTGAGGGAAATCTGCTCAACATCCATAACCAATCGCTTACAGGCTCAATATCAGGCAATATGTGCGAGCCGGTGTACTTGTTAGGGAATTATTGTCGGTAATGTGATGTTGAATTTACTCAATCAGACCTGTGAAATTGCATCATCTCTGTATCTGAGTGGAAGGAGGCAGAAGTGTGCTGCTCTGTTGAAGTGATGCACCAAATTTTTTTTATTTTATTTCTTTTTTTTTTCTTCTACCATTGCCACGGTAAACAAAGTTTTCCAAATCCTGCTCGAATGCTGCGTTTTTTGTTTTGTTTTGATAAAAAAAGATAGATGAAAAGTGAGAAATGAAGCCAGCCCATGACATTTAATTTTGTTAATAGTGTTTGCTGGCAGAAAAACATCCTTTCCAGGGGGCACTTTTGCTCCGTATGCAATAAATGTAGTCCTGGGAGGACGGAGCTTTGATAAGCATAATCTCAACCCTCTCTACTTGCACAACAGCTCAACACTCCCTCACTCATTGAGATGAATTTTGAAACTTTGGAGGCGAGAATGGAACAGACAGTGGCTTCAGAAAAACTGGATTTAAAGTGGAGATGGACGTGTCGATACCTGATCGGTTTAAAGATGTCACTGTTGACACCATCTGACAGACCAGATCAGTGCAACCTGACCATGAAAAAGGATAAATCCTTTGTTGCAAATCTTACCCTTGTACATCCACTGTGCTAAAATGATCTCAAAATCTCAGACACTGAAAGTATAGTTCCATTTTTCAGAAAAAGTTTAACACTTATCTATTTTTAGATCCTCTCTATTTTTTAAATCAAATATAAAGTGTTTTACAAGTTAATTCTCATTGAAGAGTGCGGTGTAAGTAAGGATTATTATTTTTCAGTTATTGCTTTAAACTTCAGTACATCAGCACTTCTTCTTCTTCTTCTTCTTCTTCTTCTTCTTCTTCTTCTTCTTCTTCTTCATTCACCCTCACTCTCTAACTTCTGTCCCTTGTGTATTTCATGCTATAGTTTTCTCTTTTGTGACTGCTTATTGCCTTTTCCCTTTTTCTCTCCTTTCTTGCTCCCCCCCTTTTCGATTTTCGGATGTCTGCCTTCCTCCCACGAGCGGCGAACAGATCTACAACAAGAACATGATTGTGGACACCTTCCTGGGTCAGGTGATCCTGTTCAGCGACCCCAACGAGCGGCAGGAGCAGCACACGCTTCACCTCCGCGACAAGGGCAGCCGCCAGGACAACGACCTCCCGGGCACGCTCACTGTGCGCCTCATCACCTCGACCATGCTCAACAACATCTGAGGCGATCGTTTGTACAATTATAACGATCAGCTTTCAAGGTGGCGTTCCATCGTGCCCGCCGTTCATGTTCACCGTTCAGACCATCACAGGAGCTCACTGTGTCTTCAGCCGCTTTCGCTCTCTTCATCTGTTATCGTTTCCCTTTTTGTTTCAGCGTTTAAATTCTGCTTTCTCATGTGGTTTTTTTTAAGGCCTTTACCTACATGTCTGGATGGAAGGTGTCCACAGGCAATTTTAGGGGTTCGCATTTGAACACATTCCTGCCAAATTAGTCCATTATTTAGGATTTGCATCAGAAATATGTTCTTAAAGGGACAGTTTAACCCCAACTCAAAAACACATATTTTTCATCTCACCTGTAATGCTATTTATCCATCTGGATTGTTTTGGTGTAAGATGCCTAGTTTGGGAGACATCTGCTTCTCAAATGCCCAAACAACAACAATGTCTCCTTACAGAAATCATGACCTGGTTACTCCTGATAATCCACAGGACACTAATGAGCAGTTCTTTAATCCAATTTATGAATTTTGGTTTAATGGTTTTATTTCATGTGAGTTTTTTGCAAGCCTAAGCTTTATACTTGTTGTCTTAATGTAGATTGGGGATTTTTCACCAATATCCAATCAGCTAAAAAAGGTGAGTGTCGACACGAAATATATGTTTGAAAAACTCAACAGCAAAGTCCATTTCACAAAATCATGAAGTGTTACTCGTGAATCTCAACTGCGCGCTCGTGTCAGTGCAGCAACTCAATCGGCTGATGTCTTTATGTTATATCTGATATGTGTCATACAACCACCATCTCCGGCATTACAGACTTTACTATTTAAAAACGCTTTAAGTAGTTTATTTCCTCTATAATGTTTCTGCAAAGACTCGTGGGCGAGAGGCTAGCTAACTAAGCTAACTAATGTTAGATGTCTCGGCCACCTGTTGTCAGGTGCAGTTCATCAGAAAGAAAAAAGTTCCAACACGAAACTGCTCACAACAATCAGCTGATTACCTTGAGTAACCAGTTATAGATTTCTGGACGGAGACATTGCTGTTGAGCTTTTCAAATGTATTTTTTAGGCGCTTGGAGCGCAACAAGCTGAGTGCCAACTAGTTCTGTTATATTCAAGAGAAGGCAGACATCTCCAAAACTCTGCAACTCACGCTAAAACAATCTCGATGGATAAATAGCACCACATGTAGTAGGATGAATATGTTTTTGATTTTGGGGTGAACTGTCCCTTTAGGTTTTGTAGCCAGAATCTGCATCAACAACTGAGCTACAGTTTGGTCAAATTAATCTGTCTGATCCTGATCCCGTCTTATTTTCTTTCTGCATACACTCTCTCACTCTCGTACATATGCAGAAATCTCTGCACTCTCCATGCATGTGCCAATGTTTCCAAGGGCTATGCATTGCCTTAAGGTTGAGTCTGTCTCTCCACCTTGAGGAGGCGGGGGGGTCATATTAGATACTCTTTCTCTTTCCTGTCCTCAGTGTTAGCACAGCCTCCATCCGTTAACTCTCCATCACACCCTCCTTTCTGTCATAGTTTCAGTTTCTCTCTCCTATATATTGACATGATATATACTCTTTTATATGTGTGGATAACTCGTCCCGCCCGGTCGGCTCACCCAGACACCTCAAGTCTTCACCAGTTTGCCGGTGCTTTGGAGCGCATGCAGCACTGTCTGTCTCTTTTTACTGTGGACTTTACAAACGATAGCCAACAGCAGCTATTCTCTCCCTCGACTCAGAGCTTTTCTGTGTTGTTCTGTGAGTGCGCTCATGTGTGAAATCTTGCCTCCCGTCTTCCATCACTAGCACCATTTCAAACTCCCCGAGATGCTTTCTACCGGTTGCTATGGACGATCTAAAAACTGCATGGCTTAAAAAAAGACTAAACTGAACTCTTTGCCTGTGCCGCACATGTTACCGGTCGTAGCTTAGCAGCCGGTGCTTTTGATAGAGCTACCCTCCTTCTCCGATCCCCCTCCACCCATGTGTACACCTTCCCAACCCAGTGGAGTGCAAAGATTCACCCTGACATAATCAAGTGCTTTATGGGACCAAAGATGAGCCAGACCCTCCGCTCTCTTAGTCCCTTTTGGACCGCCCTGGCCTGGCCCGGCCCGGCCTGGCCTGGCCCAAGCCTAGCTACAAACCACCACCCCCTGTGCCACATCATCTCTTAATGGCAACACCACTGCCTGACGCTTCCTCTGACTTGAGTCTGTTGGCCCGGGCCAAAGACTCATGCCACGTGACCCTGAGAGACAACAGCTGTGCTTCTGCTGATGGCACAGAACAGGCGTGTGTGTGTGTGTGTGTGTGTGTGTGTGTGTGTGTGTGTGTGAGAGAGAGAGAGAGAGAGAGAGAGAGAGAGAGAGAGAGAGAGAGACTGTGTGTGTGTGTGAGTCCCGCTAATTCCAGCCTTGCTCTGAATGGGAGTGTTTGGGCGTGAATGTAAATCTGCTTATCAGCGTTGTACTTGGACGAAAATGATTTCTGAGGAAAGGTGTGAACCGACAGGAAAAAGATCCCTTCAGGGGAATACACACCTTGCACTTTATTTAATTTCAAAGTGGGAAAAAGACCCTCAAGGATGAAGGAACGAGGAGGGAGCGCTGAGGAGACATCCTGCCAAACAACCTGTGCCATCGCCTTGGTCCTGGCTTTGCCTCCACAGCAGGAAAACAGCATGGGACATTTGATGAAGTAGGGATTTCAGATGGCTTTTTTTCATATTGAACCAACACTGGTACAATGTAATTTATCTCTGATGGCATTTCTTGCATCGATCATGTGGCCATCCGGTTTGACCTTTTAGCGCCGAGGCTTCACGTGACAGAAGCCCCGACAGAAAATCACGAGTTGTGTTTCGCTTTTTTCAGAAGTGCAATATCATTGCAGAGACTTTTCATTCCAGGTTTTACTGACTTTTGGTATGTCTTGGTCTTTTTTTAATTTCTCCCCGTGTTTCATAAGAAGAATTTAAAAATGTAAGTTACAGTCATTATCAAGACATTTCCTTTGAATGTAAGACAGTTCTCTCAGTCAAACCTTTCCTGATTTTTCAGCGCCTTTTTCCATTACTTGAACTGTCACACACGGCATTCAATCGATCACACACCTTTGTGTACAGCATCTTTATAAATGTGTCTTGCATGGGTTATTTTCCAATATGTTCATGGCCTTGTATTGTACTGTTCAATTGTTACTATATATATTTATTCTTTCTCTCTCAAAAGTCTTGGAGATGCTAGTTTTGAGCAGTCAGCATGTCTACACTAATGCACCTCATGTCAGTCTGATCA
This sequence comes from Spondyliosoma cantharus, assembly GCA_900302685.1. NCBI lineage: Eukaryota > Metazoa > Chordata > Actinopteri > Spariformes > Sparidae > Spondyliosoma > Spondyliosoma cantharus. The sequence continues at coordinate 14,963 of OMLP01046797.1, forward strand.
TATCAACAGGTTTGAAACAGTTATGTCTTGTACTACAGTGATGCATTCATAATGCCTCTAGCATCGGTGAACATTAGCAGCAGTTGTTGAACTATTTAGGTGCTATTTATCTTCTCTGTGCTCTTTTTATATAGTTTTCAGTCTGACAGAGGGACAGAACATGAGTGTTGGGGAACATAACAATTTGGGAAACATAAGACAGTGTAAAAAAAAACTGTAGTGCCAAGCAGTGTCAGATGTGAGCATGTGCCTGGATAGTTGCTGTTTTTTATTTACAGACCAGGTGGGAAAAGAAAGAAAGGAGCCGTCCTCCTCCCTCACTGAGAAACATTGAAGTGTCCTTGTGTAAGACACTAAGTCCTAACCAGCCTCGTGATGGCCAGGTGTGGCTGCATATTATACATCAATATGTTCAGCATGTAATGGTTAGCTGAGGGTGAAGGGCAGAGTTGAAGGGAGAGATTAGCTATTGGTGCCAAAGGTGTCGGTTGTGTCTCGGATTTCAGGAAACTGACAGAACACAAAGGAGGAGGTGACACCATCTCCAGTTTGTGTCATCTCATGTTTTACTGTTTGAGTCACGCAGCTGCAATCAGCATTCAGTTTTCTGAAAAATAATCTTTATAACGAAGGTCAAGTAACAAAACTTTGTGTTGTTCTGAAGGAATAGCCCAAATCCTCAAATACTCTTTAAATCTGTATAAAAAAAGAAAAGAAATTGGTGACTATTAAGTCACATAACAAATCCTCTCCTTGTCATCGTCACTTGAAATATTTTTTATTTTAAGAAAATAGACCGTATTCACACAGCAGCAGCTTTCCTCTGACATCACGCTCATGGTGGGAAGCCCAAATATCGTACTTCTGAGTGATCTGCAACCAAAATGACGATGGATACTGAAAATCCACAGTAAAACGACATTGAAAAAAATGTGATGTTTTGAATCTTGCATAATGATCATATAGTGATCAAGTGCAGCAGCGTCCCACAAAATGTAAATTAATGTATTCATCAAATTTTACCTGAATTCTCTCCAACAATGTAGACTAAATGAAACGAAAATGTTTCCATAATTTCCAATTGACATTTCTAATGAAAAATTAACACAAACAAAGAAAGGCTCACTTGGGAGAATCCCATTTCTAATTAATTTTAGTGATGATAAAAATCATTTTTAGCCTCTTTCATCCAGATTGTGAGAAGAGTCTTGAATGATTGCGGAAATTCATTCCGATCACTGGTCTGTTTTGTTAAGTGATATTTTGAAATATTCTTTAGAAAAAATTGTATCTTTAGCTGTATGACTCAAATGTAATGGTAATAAATTAAAGGGACAAGCTGGGGGGAGGTGACAAGGACATCAACTTAAGACCACCATTCCCACATTTAAGTCATTACTCTTACTACATTTGCAACCGGATTTGGCTAAAATTACACAAAACTTTAAGATAATTAATTGCTTTATGAATAAAAATGTCTGTTGCTAAACCACGTTGTGATAACGTGGACAGGTTACATCAGAATTTACAGTCTGTCAAAGACCCAGTCAGGATGTTATCATAAACATTATTAATCAGAAGTGGCTGTAGGCTAATAACTGCTACATGGTACATTCATGAATGCCATTTAAATGTTATTTTCTGATTTTAGTCAGTGATTAAAGTAATATCTGTGCCATTGTGTCAGCTGTACCAGTGCCTACAGTTCAACCTTTATTTATAGCACTAGGTATTTTTTTTAAATCAAAAACTGTTCCTTACTCTCCATGTAAATTTGTTTGAGTTGTACTTTAATTTTCATAATACAGGGGTCACTCAAGAAACAAAATATGATGAGGTTGGATGTGCCGTAGCTGAGGAGGTCAACAAAGAAACCTTAAACAGTGTTAAGAAGCCACCAATGAGAAGCAAGCATAGTGAAGATATTTCCTTTGGCTACAAGTTGTTGCATCCGTGTTTCACTGGTGAAGCTGAGTAATCAGCTAGCTATATAGTAACCACTGAGCATGAGGTCTACATTAGGAGCTAATTAATTGATCTTTGAGCACAATGTCCGTAGACTTTCAAACCAACTGTTTGAAATATTCTTTGAATTGTACATGTGTAAATGAATCGATGCTCTGTTTACCTTTTAAGTCAAATTAAGGCTGACAAGGAGTGAATTAGTATTCATGAGTGTGCCATGTTACCGGGTTTTTACGTGCTTTGTTTACATTATAGATTAAATAATCCAGATGCCGGAAACATATTTCACTTTGAGGTCCCACGCGACCAGTTGTGTTATTTTATGCTCCCTATTTTCTATTTCCATGGAGGTGGCACAGAAATATAACAGCTAACACACAGCCTGACAGCTTTGATATATGGAAGTATTTGGGGCTTCAGAGTCACTAAAAATCCCACAGTAATAGTGAGAGAGAGGAGCCAAAATAACTGTTAACTGTTCCTCTTCGAGCTTCTACTCATGTGCCAAGAAGATGACTGATCTGTTGAAAATGATGCTTTGGGTGATGATGTTCGAAGATGTTTGCCATGTAACTGTTGGACAAATGTAAGACAGGTGAACTTCGAGTTTTTTGTACTTCTTTTTTTCCCCCCTTCATGTCTTTATTTTATTGTTTTTGTTCTTTGTCATGAAGTGATTCTCATTGTCGCACATTGTGATTTTTGCCAAAAGTGTTACGGCTTTCACTGTTAATAACCACACACACACACACACACACACACACACAAACATATATACGCAAACACTCCAGCTACTAGACTAACCAGGCTTGGTTGGAGTTTACGGACCTTGACTGGTTTTTTTGACAGTTGCTATAAAGCTTAAATCGGTTCTCTGTACATATTTTCCGCACGGCCATGCCAAAGCAGGTTTTAGGAACATGAAACCATTCGAATGAGGCTGAACTGCGCAAAACGGTGGTGACTTTTGTACAAATCCAAAAATGCCAGTGCATGTAGCAAAACCGCTTCAAATCTGCTCGCACCATTACAAACCACAGAATATATATTTTTGTTTCTCAGAGTGTCGTGAAAACATAATCCGCTGTTGCTACTTTGATAAACATACTGTGTGGAGTAGAAGGCTTATGTTGCACACTTGCATGCATTGAAAAAACAGTATCCAGTTTTCTAATATTTTGTATTCAGTAACTTGCAGTGAACAGTATGTTTATAAAAGTAGCAGCAACTTGATTTATCATTTATTATTACTATGGGATCCATGTTTTGATGGATGTTATAAAGTATATTCTAGACTTTTATTTCAAGACGGAGATGTTCTTCAGTACCTCTAGTTATCAGCAAGAATACTTAGAGGAATCAACTGAATTATTCACATTATTCGTACCTCGTGTGAATTATGGGAGTGACTTCCTGTCTTTCCTTCACTGGACCTGTGAGAGTTAGCGGTATGCTACAGGTGTCCTCAGTTTTCTTAGAAATTTGGGGAAAATTATTTTGAAATGGAGCCTGTCAGAAAGAAAGACACCAATTTTTTTTTTGACAAGAGCTAAATGACAACATCAATCCAACTGTTGTGTGTGCACAGTAAATATGAAGCCACCACCAGCAGACAGTTAGCTTAACTCTGTAAGTGAGTTTTTGCACCAAAACAAACAACATGGACCTGACCAGCATCTATGTGCAGCACAAGGTGAAAAGGCGCACAACTGCATAGCATGTTTAGATTTAATTCATCAAAAATGACGTTTGTGTGATGAACGTGAAGCACATTGTGACCTTTATACGCCGATACGCCGAACTCTACTAGTAACAAATGATACCAGCTGACGAAGCTGAACAATTTAAACAACGACCAAATCTGTGTTGAAGGAAATTGGCAGTTGTTTCATATTGTACTTCAGTTGACTCAAGCCTACACTGTTACCTATGCAAGTGGCCTACGCTGTAGTGAGCATTATCACTTGTGTGATGGCATGTCCGTGTTGCTGTCTGTGGTGATACAACGGTACTCCTGTTAACACACAGAGCTCTTAGCTGTGTCTCTGGGCACAGGCAGAGTGTCCACATGGAGACACACTTTGGACATCCAGCCTGTCTGCTCCCTCCAGAGGAGGAGCATAACCCAAGAAGAGCAACAGCTGGCCAGCCAGGAGCAAATGCAACCACTGAAGAGGTCGGTCTGTTTACTGGGGAAACTGTAAGCCACAATCCTCCTGTATCACCACCCCCACTAAGCACTGGAGGAGAAGCTGGTAATGTTGCTACCAAACGGACTAACCATAGTCTTGCGGTATCATTAATGGGGAGGTGCACTTCGGGCTACAACGTTAAACAACCCTCAATGCAGAGGTGACACCTAAACAGTGAATGGTTTGACACATAATATTATGGAGTAAAAGAGTGAAAGTACTGTCCCGTTTTTATTCATTCAATCAGTTTCTCTGGGGCGGCTGCAGCTCAGTGGGTAGAGCTGTTCGATCAGTGATCGGAAGATCACTGGTTCGATTCCAGGCTCCCCTGGGCGGGACTGAGCTACATGCCGAAGTATCCTTGAGCAAGATACTGAACCCCAAAACTGCTCCTGATGTGCAGTTGGCACTAGCCTCTGCCATCAGTAAGGGTCCTGCAATGAGCTGGCGACTCATTCAGGGGTGTACCCTGGCCTTCGCCCAATGAGTCAACTGCTCGCAACTGCTCAACATGCTCATCAGCAATGCCTGTTGGTTAAACCAGTACTGGGCCTCCATCAAAAGAGACATTTGCATGCTTGTCTGCACCGCACCAGCCTGGCAGGTGCAATTTGCTTTGTAAACCCCAACAAAAATATGTAAATGGGTAAGCGTCTGGATCTGAAGTAAAAGTCAGAATTCTTATCATATCATGTACTTTATATTATCTGCAGACTGTCAACACCAGCTTGACCCAGACTACAATCTACTCTATCCAACTCATCCAGTCCAACATCCAACCCAGTTAATCGTCCCACTCAACAGTTGTATGTGTGTGCCCCCACCGAGTGATGTGGGACTTTAAAGGCACTGTTCGATAACTTCACATTCTGTTGAAGCAATGATCTGAATTCTCCCACAAAGTAGCAAAATATGCAACCGTATGTTATCCGAGGCCACTTCTCCAGGTTGTCCTCCCACCTAATTGCTAAAAAGAGGCCGGTATCACCTTGTTTAAGCTGCGACAGGATCATATACTTCCCTAAAATCTCTAAGTTAAGGTAAGACACCTGTAGCATAGCACTCACAGCGTATCATGGGATTAGGAAGACAAAACTGAAAATTGAAGGTATTCTGAGCGTTTTTTTGTGATTATTTAAAAGGTTTTCCCCCGTTTGTCACTTCTAGTCAGAACAATGACATGATTACAGCTGAGGTTTGCTTGTCTGCTGATCTTATAGATACCGCTGCATGTGTCTGCTGTTACAAGACACTGGTGATGGAGCTCAAGAAAGAGTAACACCAGTCGTTGTTTATCTTGATGACAGTATTTTGTAGACCATACTGAATTTGGTCACCGGACACCTTCTGCATTCTTGTCATTGACATTTTTATCTGAGATCGAGTCTTGTCCACTCAAGGAATGAGCTTGTGATTCTTCTTGTATTTTTCTGCTGATGTTTATTAACTGGAGACTGGAATACCTACTGCATGGTGACACTTCTAGAAGATGCTACGGTCTTTATAACAAGTACCTTTTATCAGTATTTTATAACCTTGTTAATTTTATATATCCACTTTACCCTGCGTTCCAAACTGGTATGTTTACTGATAGCTAGGTTTCAGAGAGCTGTGCTATATGTTCTGTACTGTGTGCTTGTCTGTTTGTTCTTTTCAGCGTGAGCTTACTTTTTCCTTTTCAATGCGTGTTGGATTTGGTTCTCGGTTACACTGTGGTTATTTTATAGCTACGATTTGAAATTATTATTTTTTCTTTTGTATTTAATGTCAACTTGTGGCATGACTTTGAAATAAAACAGGAAAACCTACTCTGTGTTTGTCATCATTTTATTGAACTTTAATCATTATTTATTTAGGAAGTCTGAAAAGTTTTAACAAATGTATTTCTTACATTTGGAACCTTATATTTAATAGAAGCCCTTGGACCATCAAACATAAGGTTTTAATCACTTGAAAACATTTACATGAAGGCACTGTCTAATTAGACCCTTCTTTGATGGTGCAATTTGGAAAAATAAAACATGCCAGTGTAAGCAATCCAGTAAAAATAATCTAAATATATTATGATATTTGCAAGTAATCCACAGTGAGGCTTCTGCAGATATCTCACCCTCTACAAGCTATATAAAAGATCTACATATCTTCTTGATAGACTAAGTGCTTCCCTTAATCCTTCATCATCAGTGTATGTTAGTAGACCCTCAAGCCAGATTTTCAGACTCTACCAATTTATAAACATGTCATTTTCTTATTTGTGTTACTAAGTTTATAGTCTTCAGGAACAATCCATGGAATTTACATGCAACATATTTAAAAATATACACAAGAAATAACGATGCCGCTGTCTGCCACTTTTTGCTGACAGTTTTTTTACCACTGAATGTCTTTGACATATTCCCCTGATCAGAGCTTTTGTAAATCACCTCTGTATCCCCTGTTGTTAAACCTCCATTGGTCTTGGAGGTTGTGTTTGGTCTCAGTCTGATTCATAGTAGTGTTCAGTGAGAGGTTACTAAGCTCAGTTGTCAGAAGTGTAAACAATAACAATCCCCCGTGATCCGTGCATTCGGTCCAGACAGAGTCCAGTCAGCTAATAGGGCAGGTCTCCACGGCTAACTGAGCTAAATTGCTAACGACAGCTAAGCCAAAGACGGCTACAGCAACAAGTATTGTAACAGTTACTCTGCAGATTTATGTGTTTAGAGTGACTTTCAAATTTTGGTTTGTAGTTAATATTGTAATTATAGTATATCTGTAAAGTACTAGGCTATTTGTAAAGTTATCAGCACAAACTTGTATTGAATTGTACTCATAGTTGCTTTTAGAATGAATGTTATGTACATGTTTTGCCTTTAAAGGTGGGTTTTGTAAGAAATCTTGATTTTTGAGTCTCAGTCCAAACTCATCAAATGCTGACACATTGGGATGGCGACCGACACATCCTACAATCCCTGTGTCAGTATTTGATGAGTTGGGAATGAGACTGAAAAATCTACTTTTCTTGCAACAACAACCTTTAAGTATAATTATCTTTGTTTTTTTGTCAAGATTTTAAGTATCTAATTAGCACAAGTGCTGCTACTGGATTTATAGGTTGCTAACAAAACTATTAACAAGGAACGCTGCCACTGAAAATAAGTGAGAAAGTATGTTTTCTCTGGTAATTTCCGCGAAGTGACCCCTAACAATTTGTTATTACGTGGTAATGAGCAACAACTTGGAAATCATGACCTCGGTCACCTCCCTCTCCACCACCCAGCTGGTCTCTGTATCTGCCACCCACAGGCTCCACCTCCCAGCTAATCAGGATAAGCAGCCATGAATGAGACACAGCGAGAGTCTGGAGCGCCCCGTCACTGACCCAGACATCAAACTGTAACTCAGCCGCAAGCGCTGGACCACGTACAGGTGGCCGGGACCACGACAGGACGCATGTGTTAGGTGAAGGCCGTGGGAAAGATTTTTAACAAAGAAGGTAGACTGATAGTCTAGACACAGACTGGAGCAGAGAGATCATCCCCCAGCTTCTTCATCAGACCTCCATCATCTTGATCAACCATCCTGTCAACCCTGGGCCTCCTCACGCCTCCTCAGGGAACACAGCACAGAAAACAAAACACAAGCAGAAAAAACCAGGAGGAGGAAGAAGTGTGTTTAGGGGTAAGTGGGGCAGGTGAACGTGGGTCGAGGCCGAGGGCTTAGGCCGCAGCCAGGCCACAGTGCTGCTGCTCTGCTGTAGCTTTAGGCCAAAGCCTCTTAATGCTACTCGTCCTGTGCCAGCACTTAAAGGAGCCATTATGTACTCTGAAGTACGTACAGTAGGCTGTAGCGTGTGTGTGTGTGTGTGTGTGTGTGTGTGTGTGTGTGTGTGTGTGTGTGTGTGGTTTATTTACTTTCAATTTATATTCCATTAGAGATTTCCTTCTGCCAGATAACATGACAGTTGTAAGTGTCTCCTGAAGCAGATTGAAGTAACATACAGTACTAAATATGTCAGTAGTAGCTATAAAAGTCCACAAAAATAATCATATTAAGTAGAGTAAAAGGTAGGAATCACGAGGCTAAGGAGACTGTTTGATGAACATGACTGCATCAGAACTGTGAACATGTGGAAGAGAACAAGAAAATTAGATATTTGAGGATCCTAACTTGAGTAGGGCTGCAGCGAATGATTATTCTCAAGTTTATGAAATAACAAAATTGTGAAAAAATACCCATCACAACTTCCCAGTGCCCAGGGTGATGTCTTCAGATGTCTTGTTCAAACAAAAGTATATTTATTTTACAGTCAATTATAATGATGACGAGCAGCAAATCATCTAATTTCAGCCACTGAAACCAGAGAATATAGGTCAATCTCTCTCTATTTTTGATTGAAAAAATACTAAAACGACCAATGGATCATTAAAATAATTGATTATCTTATTTTATTCTGTTGATTGCCCAAAACATTGTTGATCCATGAATTGACAGAAGGTTTCCAATTGTTTAGCTTGTATGTGAGATGCACTTAAACACTCCTGGGACCTTATTAAATGGACCTAAAGGAAAGACGTATGCGAGGGAGTCTAATGTTCTAAATCAAGAAATGTTAGATACATGATATAACAGCTGAGAATATGACAAACATATCCTTAAACAGTCAATAATGTTTGCCTAAAATGTCTTGAAGTTGCACAATGGAATCAGTGATTTTTACATAAGCAATGCTGACCATATAATGAACCTTGTATTGTGACACACTTCCCAGTTTGGCCTGGGCCTCTCTGTAACTGCAGTTGAGCTCAGAAAAATGTGAATTAGCTTCAAACAAAGCACCAGTTTAGCACCACTGCCTCTCCCCGCTTAGCTGCAGTGTTTCATCCACCGATAATTAATACTAAAATCTGGTCCACTGCCGTCAGTATTCACAATTTTTTGACCCACCACTGAGTTTGATATTACTGCTGCTGTCATTCTCCTCACAGTTAACACCTCGTAAGTTTGCTGGTGTTTGGTTAAATGGATAGTTTACGCATATTTCCTTTGTTGTAAAGAGTTAGTTGAGAAGATTGATGCCACTCTCTTGCCTCTGTGTTTGATATGAAGTTATAGCCAGGAGATGTTTAGTTTAGTTTAGTGTTGAGACTGGAATCGATGAGGGAAACGGGTGATCTTAAAAAAAAAAGTGCCATTTTTCAACTTTATACGTTTTTTGTACGGATTGATCATATGAGCTTTGACATGTTGATTTGTGAGGCAATGGTTGTTTACAACAAATAATGTCCAATAATAACCCATATTTCAACTGTAGCATTATTTATTACACTTTACATATAGATGTACATTTCTTACATTTGTATTCTATTTTTATTATTCTTGCTCATACATATTTTTTTTTTTTTTTTAATGGGAGCAGCTGTAATCCAAGCAATTTTCCCCTCGGGGAGCAATTAAGTATTTCTGATTCTGATTCTGTTAGCCAGGCTAGCGGTTTCCAGTCTTTGTGCTGAGCTAATGTGACCTGTGTGATGTGTCTTCTGCCTAAATTAACCTCCTGGAGATGGTGAGGTTTGTGGTAACAGCTGGTTTATTTCACATCTGCATTTTATAAAAAAGAGTACAATCAACATCTCTTGCGGACCAACACTGGAAAGATGGCATCACATTCATCTTAGCGGGGTCAGCCCTATGTTCCCACAGCCCTATTTTCCCACATTTCTAGGACATTTTCAAAATTAGGTCTTGTGTTCCTACATTTCCCTTCAATTTAAGGGTTAGAGTTAGGGGTTAAGGAAAGGGTTGGGGTTAGGCTAACCCTAACCCTAAGGAAATGTGGGAACATTGGGCCTAATTTTGAAAAAAATCGTAGAAATGTGGCAACATAGGGCTGTGGGAACATAGGCACGCTCCCCATGTTAGCTAGCTGTACTGGAGAGATTTTTTCTTACTGACGATAAGTGAGGACAAAAAATAACAAACCAAATAAAACCAGCTTAACTACAATGTGCCTTTCTAGTCACCAACAGTCACATGTCACCTAGTGAGAAAATCCTCTGTAGATCCCCCATGACGCTGTTAGTATCAATGTACCTAAAAAATTACGACAGCATCTTGTTTTTTGGAGCCAGAAGTGACCATATTTGGATGAGAGGGTGGAGCTGGGGAGTATTGTCTTTGATAAAGCGTACCCTGCTTTATCATATATTTTTCTCTAAATGTAGTGTACAGAATAAACATTGTGCGGATTGTAGAAGAATTGAAAGTAGAGATTTAGGCTATAAACTAATTAGAAAGCTGTTTGTTGGGTCTTTTTTTTATAAGCATATATATAATTGGACCTCTTTTTGCAACCAGTGGAGTCACCCCCTGCTTGTCATTAGAAGGAGTGCAGGTTCAATGCACTTCACTTTTACAATCGGTGTTTAACAGACAGATCATATCGATCGTGTCATTTAACTCACTGCAAAGCCAGTATTCGCATAGTCATCAAATATATTGAAGAGAGTGTGAATCGTTTGTTCACTGAACTGTTTAGTACTGTTTGGTAAAATGCTTTATTTGTTTTATTTCTCTGAATAAGGTGTAATAAGAGACAGATATTTACTTAAATTATTATTAATGGCGAGGTTAAAAGGGTCTATGAGGAGTTGGGGGAAAAACAGCTCCATTGTCACAAGTCTACAGTGTCTAATATTTGTTAAGGAAAATGATGAAAAACCAACACGTCTTTGGACTTTAAGAAGCGTAACTAGGAAAAACTGGCTGAAGTCACTCAAAACAGCAACATCACAATGCAGCTACATTTAAAGTCAGAACAATTCATCTCTCAAACAGTTTCTGTGTGGAACAAAATCTTTGTCTCACAAGTAACTACTGCCAATAGCTGTGAAGTTAGTACAGATATCTCAAAAAGGAACTAGATGCATCAATAGTGTTGCTATTGTAAAGTAAAGATTGACTTCTGTGCTATTTCCTTGCAGAGACTGAACTGCTGAACTCATGGACGACGTGGAATTCAAGTTTGTTGGTGGACGATGAATGTTTCACGCCCCTCTGTGCCTCTGAATCCCTGCCATGTGAGTCACAACTCATACACATACTGTACATGTGCCTGTTAAGATAGCATTAAAGGTCACACATATACACACACACACACAGATTAGCAGCCAAGGCATTAGCAAGATTGCTTTTGGCCATTAGATGAAAACCTCTGAGAAGGTTGAGTTGGGGTCTGGTGAACTGTGATGACGGAGAGTTGAGGTTTTGTGTTTTGAGTTTAAGTGATGAACTGCTTTGGGTTCAGCACTTGAAGAGATGTCTTTGTTGTTTTCATGCTAACTAATAGAATTATTTACAACAATAATTAAACAGTCAAAGATCAATGACATGAGAGATATAGAGATACCCGTGGATGGATTGACATACAATTTTGTACAGACATTCATGTTGCCCAGTGGATGTATCCCTCTGACTTTGGTGACCCTCACTTTACTTTCAGCACCACCAACAAGTCAAGGTTTTCAAGTGAAATATCTTTTCTTTCTTTTTTTGGCCTTTATATGGCTTTACTGATAGTACAGCTCAAGATACAGTATGACAGGAAACAGAATGAGAGAGGGGGGGAGTGATATGCAGCAAAGGGCCCTAGTCCAGAACTCAAACCCAGGGCCACCGCAGCAAGGACAAAGCCTCTGTACGCCCGCTCTACCAACTGAGCTAAGCGGCGCCCCATCAATTGAAATATCTTAACGTCTACAAATGGATTAGCACTAAATGCTGTACTGACTAAAAGAATTGACAATACATCTCACCAACCACCGGATGGATAAGCATGGATTTTTTGTAAAGACAAAACATGACAGAAGAAGATTTGTTTTTTGACCAAAAACCTGTAAAATGACATTCAACTCAGCCTCAGCAATGTTCAAATCTAAACAATGTTTATCTCATGACACATTTTATATAGAGCAGGCTTGGGAATAGTGCTGACAGATAATCTGGTTGAAAATCATTTTAAAAATGATCATGCTTTTTATCTTTCACAGTGCATTTTAGTTTGTAAGTTGTCACAGAGTACAGCTTTTGCACACCTACAAAAGATCGACCAAGGGCCGACAAATTCAGTAATAACCTTGCTGTTCACTTCACCTGCAATAGAGTTTAATGACAAAGTTTCGGTACTCAGACCTTCATCAGGTTATTGTACAAAACAATGGTGGAGACAATCTCAAGTAGGGTTATAGACTCATGTGGTTTCTAAGTTGTGAAATGGGGCTGTGGATACAGTCCGACTGTAAATGTAATTACAGATCTATAGGTCTATGTTTGAGACAGTTGCCAGATTAGCCTCCTGTAGTTCTGGATAAGAAGCTCTGTCTTGTCATTAGCTGAGCATATTGTCACTTGCTGCGTACAGTGTGGAAACACTCGGCTGGAAATGAACTGTTGCGCGTCTGCAGTGCTGCTCTCCAAAAGGTTTCCTTCCTGTTCTTGTTCAATTAATCTGTGGACTTTTTGAATATATACATTTTATTTTAAATAAAGATTCCTTTGGTTTGCAGTGAGGAACATCCAACTAAATATTAATCTGCTTATCAAACTGCTAATGGATCATTAATACACTTAGCCCTTCCCCCATTTACATGGGTATCTTCATTCAGCAGTCATAACTGCAACAACTACGACACGTACTTAAAAGATGGGATTAACCCCAGGAATCCAAGTAAGCCTTTAACAGCCACCACCCGACCCTTTAACCCCTCAGTGCCCCCGCCCTTTCGCTCACTGGTGTCTCAACATCCGGCTGAACCACATGGCTCATTGTCTCAGCACCCTGCTATGTTGAAAATTACAAATGTGCGTCATGAACTTAAATCAACGTATGTTTCTTTGGGAGGAAATTGGCCAACTGTTGATTTCAGGCTCCGATGGACAGCAAACACATCCACATGTTATCGATGGATTATTGGCTCCCCTGCTTGCGTTTACCATTTTACTTCTCTCAACCAGTCAGTGTGTATAGATGTATGTATAGATATATGTATGTATGTATGTACAATTGATCAAACGTCTGTTTTAGGTCAGTGTTTTGGTCTCCTGGCCCTATTTGCATTTTGCACAGGACTAGTGTCACCTGGGGACCTTAAGTAGTTGGTAATAATTATGGGGGACATATGTGATCATAATCTTGCCATGTCCTTCATTTGTGAAGTAAAAATTCCACCACATATAACAATAATAAAAAGAATGATCATAACAACTCTATTTGTTGTCTATTACAAAGCAGAAAACTCTGGAAAACAACATAACAGAATGACCTGGTCAGTGCCACACGAGGTTAGCAACTAGCTTTTGGGCATATTGGAGTATTTGGCAGCTAAATATTCAGATATTTTCCTCTAGAGGTGGTGGAAACCAAAAATGGAGCTTAAAGAAGACTAGAAACAAAAGTCCAAGTCATTACTATTGTTGTATCTGCTGGATGTGTTCTCGGCAGCTGTTTGCTAGCATGTTTACAGAAACTCAGTCGAATGTTGCCCAAAATCCCCAAAATCAATACTGTAAATGCATCTTTAAGTTCAATTAGAAAGATTATTGGAGTATGTCTCATACACTATTTATTCCAAGAAACAATTAGATTTCAGATTGTTGTTAGATTAGATTTGTTTAAACATTTATGTGTAATTTATATTGTAAATACTTTTTGTTCTTTCAGTTGAATGTCTTTGACTTTTCTCCTCTGCAGAGGCCACACATGGTGACTTCTGATGTCCTGGTATCGACCCGAGGCTGAACCATGGTCATTCTGCAGCAGGTAGGTCATGCTGGGTATCAGTAGCTGCTTTCATGTTATACTTATTTTCCTCTCATCTCAGTCTTTGAATATCTACAGTCTATACATCTTTTTCATAATCAACCGTTTGCTGCTTCCCTTAGTAATTGTTGAGTCTGATTTCTAGCTGACAGCTGTTGGGTTTGTGGGCTGGAACGACAACTGTTGCGGGCAGATTATATCAACTCTAGCAAGCTAACAAACTTAACTGAGAGGGTTTAAAGTGTCTACTGCCGATGTTTTGATTTTTCCATCTGAATCGTTTAAATCCAAGAGCTTGATGGTTGTATACTGTACATTATATCATGCTAAAAGGTGAGGATAAAGCTTTATGTCGCTGACTAAAAGTTATCCTCACCACCTTTAAAAAACAGATTAGGATGAACTGTTGACTCATATAGCAGCATCTTTGCTTCCACTCAGTGATTGTCCGAGTCCTGAACAGATGTTCTTTTTTTACTTCAGCTAGATAGCTGGACATGCAAACATACCTCGGGCTCCCCCCTAAGTGTTGCTCGATTTTAAACATTATAAGAGATTGTTAAGGGCTATCATAGCAGTTGCAAACAAACACAGGGAGAATCCATTGTGCCACTGTGGAGACAATCAATGTCTAAAGTCAAGAAATCTGTCCTGCTCGCAAACTTGAGGTTATAGGCTCAACAAAGATCAGCAGGCTATAAGCTGGGATTTTAACATAATGACCCAGATGAGCTTAAATTAAACATTTAATGTTGTGAAAAATTATTGCTTGGAACATAAAACCTTTTGAAAGTTCTCCGAAATGTGTCATATTAAGAGGTTATTGAGCTTCTGACCCTGGAATCTGAATACGCTGCTCACCTGGGGACAGATAGACAAACAGTTGAATGCATTCCTTACTGTTTTATAGTATTGTGTTTTAGGTTTTCAGACAGGTGATACCACAGTCCAAACTCTTCAGTATCTTTCTGATGAAAATGTGTAGACTTACAGAACTGTTGCTAAGCTCTTACTGAACAATCACCGTTTCAGCCCGGGGTCAGTGAACGGTCAAATCCATTTGGTTATCGTGTTACAGACTGTTCATTCCCTCTCACGCACCGTTTTAGACTAGTTTTACAGTCAACATCCATTCACATACTGACACTGGCTTTATGTCTGCCTGTTTCCAGGGTGTCTGAGGATTGAAGGGCAGAAAGTTTCTCTTTTCTTTTCCTCTTGCAGATTCCCCTCTTTATTCGCTATTTAAGCGTTACCCTTGTAGGTGACACTGTTCATGAAAAGCCTTCTTAAAGCCCAGATAAGAAGAAGGCAATTATAATATCAGTGAAAGATTAGATGGAAGTCAATAGATAAATTAGATTCTCGTAACAGCAAAGTCAGATACAGCAAATTAAAAAATTAAATTACAATAGATTAATTATAAAGCAAAAGCAGGGTGTCAAAGTTAAATGCACATGTGTTAAAGGGTCAGTTCACCTGAAAAAAGACGAGTCGTACTTAATGTTATAACTTTACTGCAGTTGCCACAATTTTTCTACAGATTGTCTCAAGAAGTGGTTTGTAGAAAAATTAAACATATGCAGTACGAGAAAGTGAGAAAATAAAACACATGCACTGTTGTTTCACATTTCAGTGGCGTTTCAGAGTCCCAGCAGAGTAAATATAGCAAAAGTCGTCTCCTCACACAGTCTGACGTGGTTACTTCATATCAGGCCATCAATAGTTTCTACTCGATAACTAGATCCTGGTGCCGTTCTGTCCCTGGAGTCTGGAGGGGCACGACTCAGAGACGCCGCCCTGTTTTAATCTCAGCTCAGAGCCTCGGCTATGAATCTCATTCACCGGGTGACATCTGGATGTTGTTAGATGGAAGCAAAAATAGCATCTTTAAGGTCACAGACTGTTGGGGTGAATACTGAGATGTGTGCTGCAGTGTTTTCTTTTTGATTAGCGTCTAAACAAACAGTAAGTCTGTGGCTGTTAGAAAGTAGCATGTTAGTTACCTCAGGTGATCCCTGACACTTTGTTAGCTGTCAGAGGATACAGTAGATGTTGAGCCAAGAGCATATAAGACATATAAATCAGGGTCATTGTTGTGTTAACTCTTACAATACAATGTTATTGTGTGTGAGTCACAAGCTATGATTAAGTTCTTTTTAGGAGCATTTTCACCTACTTGAAAAATATGTTAAGACACAAAACTGGAAACAAGTAAAAAAAAAAATGTTTTATTTTTATTTGAAAAAAGATTCAAGATTCAATCATTTATTAACATTTCAACATCAAATAAATTGTATTCATATAGCCCAAAGTCACAATCACATTGTCTCAGATTCAGAAATCAAAAAATCGAAAATGTCCTATATTAGTGGAGTGCAAATGCTGTTTTAGCCACCATAGCTTTTTCTGTGCGTTTTGGCCTTTCACACATAAGTAAATAGTGTTTTAGGTATGAAAATTAACTTATTTACCTATTTTCAGAGTAAAGTGAGTAAAGAGTGTTTATATCTGGACAGCAAGAAACTGAGACTTTCTGCACCATATGTCCATAACTTGATGATGTTCACCCACCGAAGCTTGAAACAAAGTTAGCGATACCGAGGAAGCTGAGCTGAGGAAAGGAGGCGTAACATTAGTGCATTGAGCAGCTGCAAACTTCTTTTCATTTTCTCTCCCACATGTCACAAACTACAACAACTCCTGCTTCACGGCAACTCTGAAGGGACACACCACTTTAGAGTGCTCTTTGGTGATAACTAGACCCTGGTGCCTTTGGTGGCCATCACGATGTTACGATAGTCAAGGCTCAGCAGTCAGTGACTGTCAGCGATGGACGATGGTATCAGTCATTGGCCCGATACTCTCAAATAGCCACGTTTTCTTTCTGATTGGGCCTCATCAGTGTGTGTACTGTAGCATCATTAGCAAACCGAAACCCATGTTTTATGTGTGAGAGAAAAAAGTGGCTGCTGAGTGTTTTAATAAAAATAGTGTCATCCAACAGGATTCTGGATAGAGCAGCCATGTTTCCCTGCCTTGTTCATAGTATTTTCAATGGCTACAGGATACACGTTTTCAGATATGTTAGTATGGATGGTGATTGTTAATGAAACAGTTGCACTAATTTTCCAGTCAGCTGCTATTTAACCATTGCTGGGGTCAAACCCCACCTTATATGATTTACATGGGAATAACTGCTACAGTAACAACACATTGGACAGACAGCAGATACATTTTGGTTAAAATATGTGCTACACTTGACCTAGCTTGTCACTAATAAGTATTTCAGCTGCACCTCACTTAATGTAACCTTTCTCAGTGTTACATACCCAAACACCATGAAGCCCAGAGGTCAGAGGTTACATCATGCCCACACTGGACTGGAGGTGGTTTTCAGGTTTAAGCCTTTTTCAGACTTAATCCCCCCATTCAGAGAGTTGGCAGTGGAAAAAGTAGGCAACTGTGACTGTGATGCAACTGTGATGTTTCCTTTTTATAATGAAATAATAACCGGCACAAAAAGAGTCCTATTATAAGAGAGCAAGTGACCTGAAGCTAACACACGCTCACCTCTGGCCGCTGTTTACATGAAATGAAACATTCATACACACCTGTAATCAGCATGGTTCCATCAGACCATTGTTTTGTCCCACAATGTCCTTTTATTTTTTACGTTAAATTTTGCCCTGATTATACTGAGCATTCATTCATCCGCTATGGTCGCTTCCACTTTTAATGCTAACTCATGGTAAAATTGTCTGTATTTAACCCCGTGCTGTGTTTTCTGATGCAGGGGGACTATGTGTGGCTGGACCGTAAAACGGGCCGAGAGTTTGACGTCCCAGTGGGAGCCGTGGTCAAACTGTGCGACTCTGGACAGATCCAGGTTCTGGATGATGAAGGCAGGGTGAGTGAACGGCACAACGGGACGTACATTCTGCTGCTGTCACTGTATGTGTTTGAAGGGGTGTGATGAGGGTTAATTGTAGGTTTTGAATGAGGAAAGCATCACAGCCAGTAAAATCAATCAAACTTAACACACACATTTTATCTATTCACTTTAACAATTTTAACAACTGTTAATCTCATTCTTAATCTCTGTGGTTTAAATCAGCTGTGTTTATTTAAGGAGAATTCTTTAGAGTTCATTAAAAATGTTGTCTGATTTTTTATTGTTTTTGGCAATCAGCCCTCAGAATCAGAAATGATAACATTGCACCGTCTTAAAATAATGGCTGAGGTTGCCCCGATAGCTCACCTGGCTAAAAGCCCCCCCAAAATATCTGACAAAACAAATGAATAACTAAGATCTGGGAATTCAGTGTCTGACAGCAGTTTGTCCAGGGTCCTTCTTTCTGCCACTGTCACCAGAGAGTCCAGCTCTGTGCCCACTACTGAGCCAGCTCTCCTCACCAGTCTGTCCAGTCGACCGGTGTCTCTCTTCTTGCTGCTTCCTCCCCAGCAAACCACAGCATAAAAGAGGACGCTGGCCACCACAGACTGGTAAAACATCTGCAGCAGTTTTTTGCAGATGTTGAAGGACCCCAGCCTTCTCAGAAAGTACAGTCGGCTCTGCCCTTTCCTGTGTAAAGTGTCCATATTCGCTGTCCAGTCCAGCTTGTCGTCCAGCTGCAGCCCCAGATATTTATAGGTCCTGACCACCTCCACATCGCCCCCCTCGATAGACACAGGTTGGAGATGTGGTTTCGTCCTTCTGAAGTCCATCACTATCTCCTTGGTCTTGGAGGTGTTCATCTGCAGATGGTTGGACCTGCCCCACCTCACAAAGTCCTCAACCAGGCTCCTGTCCATCCTTGATACAGCCAACTATCGCAGTATCGTCCGAGTATTTCTGCATGTGGCAGAGCCCGGAGTTGTACTGGATGTCGGATGTGTGCACGGTGAAGAGGACGGGAGAGAGAATGGTCCCCTGTGGTGCTCCGGTGCTGCAGACCTCAGCACAGAATTCAGACTCCGTAGTCCTCACCATACAGGAAGTCAACCGGGCCAGGTTAGGCAGGGTTGAGTGTTTTCAGGCGAGACTTGTGGAGACAGTGTCAGAGGTGCGAATATCTGGTGGGAGAGAGTTCCAGAGGCTGGGGGCAGATCGGCTGAAAGCTCTTGACCCCGTGGTGGATAGGTTGGCAGATGGGAGCTGCTGTAGGGCTGGGGTGATGTGTTCAGCAAAGGGAGTTCTGGTGATGATACGGGCAGCTGCGTTCTGGACCAGTTGGAGTTTATGGAGTGATTTCCGAGGAAGACCATGGAGGAGGGAATTACAGTAGTCCAGACGAGATGTAATCAGGGTGTTTACGGGAATAGCAGTGCAGGTTGGTGTGAGTGAGGGACGGA
>OMLP01046806.1:4692-16143 GCA_900302685.1 Spondyliosoma cantharus
AGTGCTTGTAATGAATTGTGTATTAAAATATATTGGTCTCAGCAATGAACAAAAAAAACCCAACAACCTATCAGTTGACCTGGACTTCAAGTTACATGAGACTTGATTCAAACTTGTTTTGACTCAGCTCTAGACTTTTTGCCATAAAAGACAGCTCTGGGCTCTTTCAGCCTTTTTTTTAGCATTCTTTATGCTACATATCTAAATATATTAATCTATATATTAACTATATCTTTAGGTCAAACAGAAAAGAAAGAGAAGCTGAAACATTCCCTTAAGATTCTCTGACGCCAGGGAGAACACAATTTTATGCCTCTCAAGGCTGAAAATTGTATTATTATTATTTTATTTTAATTTACTGTTAGCGACCTAAAATATCATGTAAAATAATACAGAATCTAAGTTAAAGAACTGTATCTCTCATTTTCATGATTTTATTCACACCTTTCTAAAAAGAGGGGAATATTGTCTTCTTACTGAAATTGTTCTATCACTGAATACTCAGCCGGCTGGGTATAGTTGTGTAGCAAACATGGTTTTGTGTGCACAGGACTTTTTAATCTGTTTGTCAAGTGGGAACAAAATGTTCCTCAGCATCCACAAAGCCTAAAATGTAGAGCTCATGAGAGGAGACAGAGCTAACACCACAGGCACTGTAATTTCTGACTGTATGATGGAGGGCAGAGGTCAGGAAGGAACCAGTCAGAAATCAACTGGAAGGCCACATCTTTTAAAAAACGTCAAGGACAAACCTCCCCTTCTACACTGTGTGCACTCAAGTGAAGTGGTGCAGTCAGCAGCTGCCGGCATATTTTGTTCTCTGACACAACACAGAGGAAAGTGGATTTGACTTCTTTTTCTTTTTTTTTTTGTAGGAATCCTGCATAAAAATATTAATCTAAACTAAGTCTTAGGAGGATATTAGTAATGCCGCCCAATCGGGTGAGATATTGTAATTCCACTGGTTTCTAATACAGTTTCACATCTCTAAGAACTTTTCCATCCAGACTGCAGGCGGCTAGAGTGAAGAGAAGCCCAGAGTGGGAAACAGATGTGGACACCCAACTCTTACGTCAGTTTAAGAGGATGCCCTAACATCATCCTACACTGTAAAAAATACAGCTATGTAATAAACCATGAATGTATCATTCTTACACAAACAAGGGAAATTCGGAACTCAGATGAAATCAATTCAACTTTCCCGAACAATAATATCCAACTCTAGAGCCAAGCATTCTTTACTTCTGTCACAGCACTCTGCTTGTGGGTGGGCTGGGTTAAAGTACAGATCCACTTGGTTAAAGTTGGGAAAAGACAATGTTTTGACTCATGTGACCTGTGTAGGTCGCCACAAAAAAGGCTGGAGATGGACCGACTTCCACTTTGTGTCGCCACAGACGCGGACGGACAGACAGACAAGGTCTGATTAAAATGATCAAGTGGTGACAGGTTTACTCCACCACCTTCCCCTCCACCTTCTGACATAAACATGAAATCTGATCATGACAGGTTGTGGAAATATCAAAACGGTTAACATGTCAACATACCAGTGGTTTTAAGACACATTAACTGTCAACATTTGATCCTGGATACTGGGCTGTAATATTAAATCAGCTGAGACCATGTCAGCAGTGTGTGTGGTTGGAAACAATGCCAAGCTGCAGCAGGAATATGTGACACCATGTTCCCACTTTTCTCCTGTCTCTCTGCGTTGACCCAGTGGACAAAGTGCCTTCTCTCAGCGGTGTCTCTGCGTCTGAACGACTCGTCAGGAGGGACGTGTTTCTCTGTCTTCTTCTTTTTTCCTGCTTCTTTTACAGCGCGCTGCATGTGGTGCTGATGCTGCGCGCGCCTGAGCCACAAAAAGCCTCTCTGGAGTCTGAAGACCAATCAGAGCGCTTATCAGATTTCACCATCCCGTCTCTCTCCGGCACACACCGCCACAGCCTCTGGTTTCTCTTCCTCTGCCTCTGACAGGAAGATGGTACCGTGCACAGAGCGTTCTGCACGCGGAGCGAAGGCGTCACTGATCGACTCGCTGCGGGACTTTTAAACTCACCATGCCGGGTTACGTTAGGTTTCTGCTTTTACTGCTCTGCTTGATCCTGATCGGGGAGTGCAGGAAACACAAGAGTAGGAAAAAGCGGTGGTCCGCGCCGGCGGAGACGCACAAGCCGGGAACGTAAGTATGAAAAAGCATTCTTTCTTTTTATTTGGTTTCGAATGTGATGGGGACTGCAGAAACCATCACATCCAGCCAGAGATAAAGCAAAATAACTTTATTTTTTAACATCACACAACCCTGTGCGGCAGACCACTTCCACTTCTGACACCAAAAGGGGCGCTAAAAATGTTAGAAGAGAGGCTTTGCAGATTTTTCCCTGACTTCATTCCCAAGAACACCCAGAATGTCAACATTTGCAGGCAGCGTGCACGTGGCTAAAAGCTCTTGCAAACAAATGTCCAGTCTGAAACATTCACGCTGTTCATTCTGAGGGTCTATTCGTCGGAACCAAACCGACAGAGATCCTCTGTCCTTCAGCTGCGGGTAAAAACGTGTGCGTGTTTTTACATCAGCAGGGAGAAAATCCATCCCTAGGGATGAGGTAGTCTGTGTTGGATGTTGGTATGAGGGTAACAGTAGAGGCACAGAACAGAGAGAAGTGGAGGAAGTTGAGGGAGGGTATTCTCTTTAAGCCAGTGGTTGAGCTTGTATTCCCCCTGACTGTCACACTCCTGTCATTTCCAAACAGGATCAAACATTCCTGAGCAGCAGTTTCACTTATCTTCACATACAACATGCATGCTTTATACTACCAGAAGAACTTGGATTTCAGTTCTTTGCCAGCTGTGATTTAGGTATTTTTAAAAAAAACAAAAAAAAACAACAACAAGGACTCAGCAATGTATGCCTTTATTTTCTCAAGTATCTTTTTGTCCCTAAATCAACCAGGGCTGGGCTATATATTGATATTATATTGTTATCATGATATGAGACTATGTTTGGTCTTAGATTTTGGATATGGTTATATCATGATGACATAAGTGTTGTCTGGTCT
Organism: Spondyliosoma cantharus; assembly: GCA_900302685.1. Classification (NCBI taxonomy): domain Eukaryota; kingdom Metazoa; phylum Chordata; class Actinopteri; order Spariformes; family Sparidae; genus Spondyliosoma; species Spondyliosoma cantharus. Next base: position 7,752 of record OMLP01046806.1, read on the forward strand.
GATGTTATTTTCTGAACTCACCAGACTGTTCTACTTGTTTTAACACTTGCCTTTACCCACTAAGTGATTATATCCACATTGCTGACAATTATTGATCAAAAATCTCATTGTGTTCATATTTTGTCAAAGTCCCAACAGTCATCCCTACAATACTGCCATAGTATATGCAGATATCAGAGTATCTGGTCTGATATATCCTGCTGTTTGATTTTGTTGCCCAGTTAAAGCATTTTTACAAAGTGGTGGGAACATGTCCCCAGTGTAAATGACACCTCTGCTGACATGACTGTGTATGTATAAAAGCTTGAAAGATCTTCTCTCTCTGTAACATAGAGCTCCATTGTTATCCAAAAACTGTAAAAACCATGAACGAGCGCTGTAGTTTTTTAATCAATCCCACACACATCATCCTGCTGCTAGAAATACTCACTCCTGCACCAAGTGTAGATTAATCCACCGCTGAAAATAGTCCTCAACAAATGCATGATGTTCTTCTGTTTGAGCAACATTTGATAAAAACTACAATGACCAGCTGTTTTCTGAAAAGGCTTTTAAAGACGCTATATATTTGTTTTAATTTTAATTTTTAATTTAATTTACTATTTTAATCCCAAATTGGGAAATTCTTTTTTTCCACTCACGTTACACACAGGTGTGCACACACACACACATGCAGTGTAGAGGAGAATTTGTGAGGTGCTTTTAAAGATTTCCAACCTCAATAGGAACCTGTCAGCCGCAGACAGGGGAAGACAAGTCCAACCGATTACAATTAGAAGTACGTCCATATAGGTTAAATCCACACCTCATGATTTCAAGGTTTAAGGTCAATTTAAAGCTGCACTCTGTAGTTTTTTGCATTTCATCAGAAGGGAAAGATCTTCACTGACTAACTTGTTTTCTGCCTGAACAAACTAAATTAACAAAGCTTTATTTTCATGACTGAATAAAGTTAACAATCAAACTGACCTTAAAGGATGACACAATTTATGCTGTTTTACTTTCTTTATATGTGGCGGACCCTGCCACCCTTCTGCCTTCAAACAGTGTTCTGTGGACCTTATTTTTCCTCTGAGAACAGCTTCTGTATTCACTGATGGGAAAAAAAAAACATATTTCTGAGTTTGTATTATTCCCTTATCAATATTGTAAGTAAGTAAAGCTACATAGTGCTCCTTTAATTATCACTCTACAACACAAGTTTGTGCATCCAATCTCAAAAAACACAGTGTCCGTTTGCTTTATTGCACAGGCTTAAAAGATCAACATCATGGAGTGCTGCATTATTTGATGGCCATAGCATGCAGCATACAATCAGTGCAGATTAGCCAGGATGTGCTGGACTGTAAAGAAACTGTGTTGTTTCTGGAGAATAAACATGTACTTAAGGTTATGGAACAATTGTCACCCTACTACTGGCTGAAATGATGGTGCTGTCCTTAACAGTGGAAGTTGATAGTGAAATAACTATTGACTAAAGTTGGATTAACTATACATTTACCATTTATTGATGATGATTATTATAACGTGTTGCCAGATGTAAACCAGGGTTTTAAACTTTGATTAATATAGAACTAGACAGTTGCAAAGATGCACCTATTTCCACCCAATGACAATTGCTTGCGCTTACATCAAAAAAGTTTCTAGCTTCCAGGTTCACTTCCTGCTTTTGCCGCATTTGTGCAATAACATATTCAGCAGTGTTTCTCCCACAGATTTTTTAAAATCACTTTTCTTGGCTCAAGGAAAGTTTTATCCTGGTCTATAATACAGTTAATACCACTGTTAACATTCCTTTCTGGCAATTGAGTGAAGAAGTCAGAAAATATTAAGAAACAGATTAGCACATCATTGACAGCACTAAAAACGTAGAATAACACCAGCCTCATCCTTTAATTTAAGACCAAGCTCTATTGGCACTAAACCTCTCCTCTCTGTCTACTTACCTGTCTCCAGTCCTTTGTCGAAGAAGGTTTCAGATGGAACCAAAACTCGGAAGGTGAAAACCACCCACCTCCTGCGCATAGACGAGCATGACTTCACCATGAGGCCCGCCTTTGCAGGTAAGCTCTGTTGTGTCTCTGAAGTTCTGTTTTGTGAGTGATGTCACACTAATAGGATTAAATGAGGTTCACCCTGTGTTGAACCCGAGTGTGAAGTGAATATGGATACCACACTGACTGGGAATGCAGAAGCAGGTTTATTCTTCCCATCTGTCTTCTCTTCCACGGGCCTGCCGAACCTAAAGAGGACAGAAAAGGTCGACACGTGGAGCTTGCAGCCCCAAGTGCAAGAATAAAGAAGCAGAAAATCCTCAGCAGGCTCCATTACACTGTAAACACATTGTGACACAGAGGTGAGCAGAGATCTAGAAAAAACCTCTGAGGCCATTCTTTGTCACCTCTGATTGTTTGTATCTTGCAGCGCTGACACTGATCAGTCACGTGCTGGGCCAAAGCAAAAGTCAACTTAACGGTGTTGTGTGTGTCTTTGCTTTGCACCTTGAATGTCAGGACAATGGCACTGCTGCTGGGATTTGTGGAGGCAATTAAAAATAAGAAGCTTATTTGTTGAACTAAACAGTTCCGTTCTCTGGCATTTAGCATAAACGGGCCCTGTTAAAGCACAGGAGGAGGTGGTGAGCCAAATGAAACGTCCCACAGTGAATTTCATGCTCCTTTGGGACTACAGTTGCAGCCACAGATGGGAGCGTGGATCCCACTGAGGATCACTTTTTGTCTTGCATTTGTCAGCTTTTGTTTGCAGGCTTCTTCTGCAGCAGCAGCAGCAGCAGCAGAAGAAGAAGAATTCCATCTTCTTATTCAAACATCATCAAAAGCTGACGTTGTGTAAGCGCCCCGCTGCTGCCTGTGAGACTGCCGTGCGCTCATTTGGCTGAGGAAAAAGTGTGTGTGCAGCGGCAGCTGCTGTGGTTCCTCCTGGCTTCAAAAGGAGCGACGGCAGTGTTACTAATGAAAGCCTCTTACACGGCAGCTTCCCGTTCGCCGGGGGAACGATATGGAGAACAACGCTGCTACGTGCCAATGGGGATGTCAAGTGTGTGGATGGAGAAAATTCTTCAGTCACAATCAGACAAATCCTGAGTGTGGAGCAGGTTATTGTCCTCTTGTACACAATAAACTGCTTTGTTGTGATCCCAAAGAACAAAGATGTCCAATAGAAAAATGTTAATTATTTGGTAAGGATTCTTCTGTTTGTGCCTCAGAGAACAACAGTAGGTGAGGTTTGTATTATCAATAGCCCGCAGGTGGAGCTGTGGATGTTGATAAGTCTTCTGTTAGCCTAATTAGAGCCCCCACGCACACACTGTGGCCTGACAGATCAGACATACACAGGAAGCTAAGTGGAGGAAGATTTTTGTTTGTTTGTTTGTTTGTTGGATGTGGATGTTATATTTGTCATCACATCAAGTTGTGATTTCCTGGGCACATCTATTTATAGAGCTCCTCCTCCCTGTCTGCCTCGGGTTTAACATCTGATGGGCTGGATAGACCTGTCATGCATTAGTCACATTTGCATTAAAGCCACAGCCGTGAGATTCTGAAGAACCCTCCACCTAATGCATTTCACTTGGATTTTCTTTCCAGCCTGTCTAATCTAGCCAGGGTGAACCAACAGTGGATTTACAGCTGCTAATCCATGAAGAGAGGAGCAGTCCAGCATCATTAGGTGGAATGGATAGGGTGATTTTTCTCTCTCCATTCTATACACATTGGTAGAAATTATACAAGGATAATTCAATGTGTGAAAACATGACAGACTAAATGAACAAAAGAAAGGGCAGCTGTATACTGAGATACCTTCTGTAAAAGCTTTTTGTGAGTTATCTACAAGATGAATTTATGTTTCAGGCCAACCAGGAGACTCCCATTTTCTTTCTTCCAGGAGTCACAATTCTCCTGTAGTTCTTCCATTTCAAGACAAATTTTCACATCGCTTCCCTCTTTTAATTCTTACAACCCTTTTCTGGCTGGACATTGTGTCTGCTGTATTTTTGCGCCTCGCTCTCCTCAGTGAGTGAGAGACAGGAAGATAAATGAAGAAAAGAAAGGAATACTCAAGCAGATTCAGACATAATTCCTGTTTCTCACTGGAGAGGGAGCATTTTTTAAAAATCTGTCACGTCAGTTCTCCTTCTGATCAAGGGGGTTGTTCAAGAGGCCTCACAGACAAACACAAACAGACTGTATATGGGGCAGGGGCGTGCACAGACTCGCTAAGGGGCAGGGGCAATATTGTATTGAAGATAAACATTTTGTTGCAATGTGCTTTTTCTTTTTGTCATCTTCATTTTTTTGCAGACAAACTCCTACATACTGTCTATGAAAATACATTTTTTATTTTTACTTTTGTTATATAAGATGTTTATTTGAATCATGAAGGACATTTATGTTTGTTATTTATCTTAATATATTGCATGTGGGGAATATGATTTGTTTCAGGCTTGCAGCTACCCCCTAGTTAAGATGACTTCTCTTTTTACTAAGAAATTGCCAGATGAAGTTCTAGTACCAAAACATCACAAGTGAATGTATTTTTGCAAACTGGACTATGTGCCAGAGTTTTCTTGCAACTTCTGGTCTAAACATCCCTCTCCTACACACCTGGCTCATGAATGAGATGTGCAAACAGTTTTTTTCTATTTTCATTATTTTAAGATTCAGGAGCAAGTATGCAGGAAATGAACTGTTTTTCAGGGGCAGGACGAAGTCCAAAGGAAGAGCGCCAGGCTTTGAAGCCAATTTGACGAAGTTGCCAAACCGTGTAATTACAATATCACATGATGCCCACTTGCCTAAATGGACTTTTTCCCCATAAGCTTCCATTGTGAAAAAAGCAGCTGTAAAACGGTGGATACATTTTTTTTTAGCCCCAGTGATGGCAGGTTTCACTGTCAGAATTTTAGCCATTTGGTTCGATTACATTTTGGAAGTCTAGACGAGCTTAACCAGAAGTTAACCAGCCTGGCCGATGGAAGTCTTATGTGCAGGCTCTATGGGCCATACAATGAGGAAGATCTGGGACATTTTCTACACAAAAAAATCCACATTTTGGCTTCATGCGCCACTGAGCAACTTCATAGAATGAATGGGGCTCCGCCTTTGTCGCTTTAACCCGGACCCTCAGGCCCCTGCTTTGGTCTCCAAATCCTTCTTATTTTTGAGTTCTCAAGGTTGGCAAGTTGTGTTGTGTGAAGAGGATGATGGGCAGGTTTCTGCATCCAGCAGCCATTGAAGCCAGATTGTTTGCCATTATACAACACAGGCACATAAGTCGGTTTATACAATTTTATGGCTCTTCTGTACTTAGATTGCTCTTGTTATGAATAAACATTTTCAATGGTTTAATCTCTAAAGTAATACAAGAATCAAACACCTCACCTCACCTCAGCAGGAGCCGTGTTTGTTGTTTGAGGCTTGTGGTCTTATTCCACTAACTCTCGTTCGTCTCAGACAGCAAGTGCCAGTAGGCAACATTGATGTTGTGTATTTTGAATTGCTGCAGTGGAGGCTCGCAGCTAACTCTGATCCTAACAGCCTGTGCCACACATTTATACAGGCCGCTACTTTTCACCTACTGTCATGTCATTATGCTGCTAAATAGAACAGGTTGTAGCTTAAAATAAAATAAATGATTAGCAATATGACACAACAGGAACAAATATGTAATGAGCAAGTTTTGCAAACTATTATCATAAAGGTTGTGTATTGTCCTTGAAGCTGATGTTGCTCCACTTCAGTTTCTCCTCATTGATCTGTTTGAGCACTTCTGGTGAACAGCTGCAGTTTAATTAATCATTCATTATTTATTCATATATTTGTTTATTTATTTATTTATTTATTCATGTATCATTTAGATACATAAATAACTGTCTTTTGGTTTTGTTGGTAGCAGAAAGGGTCTACAGCTTGCATTGGTTGTGCATCCCTGTGTTGTAGAATTGCTAAATAAATGTACCCAACAAGCTAAACCTTATAATTCAGGGAACCCAGATATCAGTAAATTATACCCATGTTGCTTTCCTTTCTGTTTTTGTTGCAAGCTGCATCAGCAAGTTGAAAGACTAGAATGATATATCTTGTTTAGTCAAACAACCTTTTCCTGAAAAAACGATGACAGAAAAACTGTGCATATTCATGAGTGGCAGACGTGTTCACCTAAGCATGGCTGCCATTAAGTTTATATTAAAAACAGTGGCGTCGATCCATCTCTGTCTGAAAGAATGCTCTCTTAAAGCTAGTCTTGGTTTCTTTTTAAAGGTGCAATATGAAAGAATTGGCAACATGTGGAATGTACCCTTGTGTTGTATTCATCATTACTATAGCCTACTATAGAGATTAGGTGTTTACAACACTGGTACAAGAGCTTACAAGCCATTTTGACATAATCATATTTTAAAGGTCCCATACTGTAGAAAGTGAGATGTTTTGATTTGATTATGAAGCAAGTCTAGGTGCTATATAAATACTACGAATGCACACAGGCCGTATATAGAAACTGTGCTTTTAGGACTTCTGTAAGGTTGTGATGTCACTACTACACAGTCAGTGCCCTCAAACATGGCAGAGCTGATGCAGAAACACAGTGGGGAATTTAAAGAGACAGGAGCTGGAATGGAGCCTTCAGACAGGCTGAATGGAGGTGCTGCAGGGGTAATGGAGCTGTGTGTGATATAGGATCCCCCCTGATGGGGTCTAGACACTGGTGGTAGTAATTATTTAAAAAGAACGACTGAGGTCTGGATGAACAAGAAGAGGAGCAAGCTTCTGTTGAGCTCAGACCTGGGGCTCTGGAGGGGAACAGAGTAAAGGAGGGGTGAGGTGATTCACTCTGAAATGACAGCTGACAGCAGCAGAGAGGAGAACAGATTTAATGTTTGGCAGCAATGATATGATTGGTTTAAGGAGATTGTGGCATAATCTGGTTGGTTAAACTAAGGAGTAAACACCCACGGACAGCTGATTACGATGGGAGCGGGAGGAGGGGGACAGAGAGGGTGAGGGAGAAATGTGACTGATGAATAGCATAAAGACAGACTTCCTGATTAAAATGTATTTGTCATTTTGCGACACAGGGTTGCATGATGAAATATACGTAAGTTGTTGCCCCTCAATGCTGCTGAACATACTCTCATACTCTCTCTAACTATATTTTTTAACTTAGAATAGAATTAAATAAAAATCAAACAATACCAACAGTTATTTAGATGTATACCTTGTCTTTGTTTAAGTCTTGCGTCTGCGCAGGGTGGCTGTAGCTTAGGAGGTAGAGTGGGTCACCCAGCAATCAGAAGGTCGCTGGCTCGAATCCTCATTTCCCCTGACTTCATGTTGAAGTGTCATTGAGCAAAAAACTGAACCCCAAATTTGCTCCTGATGAACAGGTTGGCACCATACATGGGCATCAGCCATCAGTGTATGAATGTGTGTGTGAATGGGTGAATGTGACAAGTCTTGTAAAGCAACTTAAGCGGTCAGTAGACTGGAAAAGCCCTTTTACCATTTAGAACAGGGTCCGACCATCGAGAGTGCAACAGCTTGATCTAGGATGTTGTGGAGGAGACATGTTTCTGTAAAGATGACAACAATTGCTGAGTGAGCCTGAGTACCATTTTGCCCATTGCATTTTTCTGCAGCAAAACGTAGTTCTCCTGCATTGTGGAGCCTGAATTCTGTCCCAAGCTCCTGGTTCTAGTCTGTCTCCAGCCAGTACAATTGACATTCTATAAGTGCGGTTCTTCTTCAGAACCGGTGCCCAGTGAGTCGATTCCTTGGAATCGTTAGCATGCCTGCTTAACGATTCTGCTTATTGGTTCCGCTCATTGCAAATGCGTCATGATATCACACACGCGCCGCGTTGTTTTGGTTCAGAGCGCAGCAAACATGGCGTCGAGGCAGAAGCCTCTAAAGTTTGGTTATATTTCACGTGAAGACGACAATACGGTCACCTGCAACACTTGTAATGTTTCCATTTCATCAAAGGGGGGAACTACCTCCAGTATGCAGAAACATTTGGCCACACAGCAATTCAATTGCAGGACTGTCGCGTGTTGATACACTACTACTTAGCGATGCAAGTGAGTCAAGCTGCAGCGGAGCTAACGGGAAGGTAACTTTAAACTCTCCAGGCAGACCAGGCTCTGTCTACTTAGTTAATGTGAGCGCCATTTCATTGTGTAAACTTTTACTATATGAATAATCTCCATTGTCATTGTCCGTCAAATTTAGATGATGTTGAAGGCCAGAGTCTGGCTGGCTCAGAGGCTGCAGCAGCTCTCGTGCACCTCTAGCTGCTCCATTCACAGAAGCAGGGTTACTCAGGTGAGGCACTCTTGATAATCTGTTGAGCACACACTAGCGTAGAGTTTAGA
>OMLP01046808.1:0-10442 GCA_900302685.1 Spondyliosoma cantharus
CTGCTGTGTCAAATCCACAGCCATTACTTAACAGCGCTGTGTAACTGTACTTCTTGATAGCTGAAGAGCTTTGATTGATTAACATTTTTGTAATTTGTTTTTAAAATCCTGAAACAAGGAGTCAGCTGCTTCAAGGAAGGCCTCTTGTAGGGTTAGGGTAAGGGTAGGGGGTAAGGGGGGTTAGGGTTGCGGTGAATAACCCCGAAGTTGTGGTGGAGGGGGGACCAACTGAGCAATGATGGACAGCCCACAGAGTACTGAGTATGTTACGTAGGTTTGAAAGTTAGCGTTGCTAGGCTAACAGCTGATCGACGAGGCTAACAGCTGTTAGTGTTGCTAGGCTAACGCTAACAGCTGATCAGCGGAGAAAGGTGAGTCCACGGAGCCAGGTGTTCAGGTGTGCAGCCTTTAGTGTAAGTTAGTAGCACAGCCCCAGAGCTTGTAGGAACAACTTGGCTTTCGTTTTCCAACAGAAAAAAACACTTTTGCCATGGATTGAGAAACGGCGATATTCACGCCAGCGTTCTCTCGCGTGATAGAGTGACTCACCCGTAACGATGCTTCGGTGTCGGCCTCAGCTCGCTTTTCGGAGGGAAGTCAGTGTCGTACGTTTTATGAACAGTTTGAAAGTGCCTCTCAACACTCCCCTTCTTCGGAACAGCGATGGTAGTTTGACAGATCAGACAAATGCACATTTTTTTGTATCCCTTCTTTTGTTGATATCAATTGAAGCCGCTAACCAGGTCACTTAGCTCGCTTGTGTTTTGCAGTAGCCAGCCTGGTGACCCGTGACCTGACAAGAAGATCTCAGACTGGCCGTCCTGTACGTCAATCAGGTGGCATAGACTCTGCCTGTTGTAGAGCCCTCTGGTGGACGCCAACACTCATAACATGGTTGGAGGGTTTTTCGTCCGTTTTTATTTAATTTTTCAAATATTCATTTATCGGCCATTATAAATGCCGATACCGATAGTTTGGAAAATACCTAATATTGTCCGATAATATCGGCCCTCCGATAAAACAGTTGGACTCTAGTACCTAATGCAGATACGTGCCAGTGTGAACTTGGAATTTGTATCTAAAGTGACAAATGAGGTCTTATGCTCTGAATGTATTGTGTGATTTAAGTCAGTCATTTTATTCCCCCTCAGGGTTATAAAACTTTGTAGAATTAAATTGAACTGATTGATGGTCTGCATTGCTTCACTTAAATGTTACTGCCCCCGGTGATTAATCACAGTCCGATGTAATTGTGTCATGATTAAATATAAATAAACACTGAAAAAGAAACGTGTTTGTGGTGCAAATTCAAATATTTTTGCAGCTGATGTAGTGAGCTGCACAGGATGTGCCTGTCTGCCGTGTTGACTAATTATGTAAATTTCATTTTTTAGTTCATCAGAAGTTCAGGGAGAGTTGGCAGGGGAGGATGAGATAATTTGAGAAATCATTCATTTTATCAGCCATTTGCATTTTCATTTAAGGTCTCAAACATGACCCGTTCGCTTTCCTGTTGCTGGGATAAAAAAAAAAACACAACTCATTCATGATTCCACGATAAAGTCCCCCGCTGTCTGGTCCATCTCGGATCCATTCATCTTCTCATGTGTTTGATTTGTTATATTACAAAGATTCTGAGCCAAATAATATGTCATGTTAAGGTCATATTTATTCATCTTGATTCTAAAAAATGTGTTTCTAATGTGTACAGTTTTATTATTTTTTAATTTCTAAATAAATCTATGCATTTAAGGGGAACAACAAAGTTGTCACACAGACAAAGATACATTAACTACATAGACGTTTCACATATATGTTATAATCCAGGGAGTTCCAGTTGTCCGACCATAACTGTGATTGATTTTGTAACGAGCAACCGGTACAATTCACAGCTGGTGACGTGTTTATTGTTGCTTTGTTTCAGGGTCCGCCGAGCCACAACTCATTCATAAAGAGGCCAACATGTCTGTGCCATGTCGGCTGACTCTAAATTTAGGTTCAAGGCTGCCGTGTAATATAAACAAATGGTACAAGGCGCCATCAATTGAGCATCATAGGGGCTTGAGAAGTCATGTATTTACTCCAATATTTCACTCCTCCTCTGCTCTCAATCAACCCTCTCCCAGCGCAGTGGGAGAAAAAGTGAGTGAGGAAATTGAAGGCAAAGGCTGTTATATGTAAGAATCCCCAAACCGCACTTCCTGATTTATTTCGTTTGCTCTCCCTCGACTCTTTTCCCTCGCTAACCTCGCCGTTCTCGCTCACTCATTCCCCCTCTCTCAATGTCTTCCTCGCTCTCCCTTCACAATTATCTCTTATAGCCTGTGAGGTGATTAATGGGTTTCATTTGACATCCTCTCCTACCCTTCGCCGAGCACCAACAAATAAAACCAGGGCCCAAACACACAAATTGTCCCTCAGAAGAGCCGTAAAACTGGGGGAAATACGGGGGCTGCAAAGACAACGAAGCAGAGAGATCTGGCCTTTGGAAAGAAAAACATTTGCAGAGGAACGGCCTGGAACAATTTCCTCTGTAGCCTCTCTCCCCAGAGAAATCCCCCTACTGCTAATCTACAGTTATTGCTACTGCCGACGGCAGTCTCCAAATTAAAGAGGGGAGGGGGATAAAAAACACTTAGACCTTATCGTCTTTCCAATACTCGTTGTTATAAACACCTTTCTTTTTCTGTGTTTCAGTGAGGCCATGCAGGTGCCTTTATCTGGCCCCTCATTGGCTTAAAGGTGGGGCTTATCGAACTTCTTTGGATTTTTGGTCATAAATTGCTGAAGGAACTGCCATGTCTGTCAGCTACCAAGGCCATAAAAATCCCAAAATGGCAAAGAAAAGTTCTGAATTTCAAATGCCCACCCACCGAACCTGCAGGCTTATCCCTCGCAGAGTTTAGTCATACATACTGTGATGTGTCAGAAGTCTGAAGGAGCACTGGGCCTTGAGGGGATTGAATGTGTTATAAGGACAGTAGACCTGAATGGTTGCTTGGGATAAAACTGAGATCTTGACCCTGCTATCCATCTCAGAGTTTTTATTTTCAACAGTTCTGAAAAGGAAATGATGAGCAGAGATGAACATGAAAACTTACCTCAAGGTCCACCGGATATCTTTTTCTGGGGCTTTTCAACCACATCTCATTATCTCAATATGACTTTAATGCAGACTGAAGTGTCTCAAGAAATACTGGACGGATTGCAACAGATGAAACAACATTCTTGTTCAAGAATCCTTCAGTTTTCTCTACAGGAACCAGCAGGTAAGGTTATATCAACATCTCGACAGCTTTTGAATGGAGTAACATGGAATGAACAAATTAATTGTAATCACTTTGGTGATCATTTGACTTTCCCTTTAGCGCCATCAGCCACTCAAATTTTAATTTGACCAATAATGACTTTCCCATCAGACTCAGCTGTACTTTTTTGTGTTTTTTTGTGCTAATCAACAGTTGTTTGGATGCTAAAACCCTAAGATGGTGAACATGCTAAACATTATATCTGATTGTCATCAGCATGTTAACTTTATTGTCATGAGTATACTAGTGTTGGCATTCAACTAAAGCAGTAGCCCTGCAAAGCTGGTGGTATGGCTGAACAGTCTTGTACAGTCTCGACCCAGTCGCAGGAGTAGATGTTGGCGGGTCTCTGCAAACCCTGTGTATGTTGAAACTTACATTTCTATCTGTTGCAACGTTGTTAATTAAGTTAAGTTAATTTTTAAATTAATGTTTTGTGTATGCTCTGGTTAGGCTTAGGGACAAAAATCACTTGGGTAGGTTGAGAAAGGATCACGTTTTTATCTGAAAATACCTGTGTTGTTCTCCACAAACATGGTTTAAGATGTTCTGACTTCCCTTCAAAAATATCCGGTACTGTCCCCACAAACATGTATGGAAATTGTCAAAAGAGCGTTACAAATGTTGAAACGCAGTCTCGAACGGTGGTCACTGGCTTGGCAGCCTTCTTATCTGTAAGACTTCCACCTCCCAAAATTAAAGTCAGGTCATAACGATGACAAGTACTGTACGAATGCAATATGGTAGCCTACAACACATTCAAATGGTCTAGTCTTGTTTGTCTGTCAAACACCTAAATCCAATGTGAATGAATTGTCATGTTTAACTTACTGATTGTGTATATTCTAAAGAGCAATGTTACTTAGTCATAGCCATACAGCTATGAAGTATGGGCGACCTTCCTGATTTGGGGGTGTCTTCACTATGAATTGACACTCCATAAAGTTTGCATGAAGTCTGCATGCAGCCACTTCCAGACTCTATGAATTGTAGATTTGAAACGCCATTGACATTCTGAACTTCATGGTTATGCCCTCATCAAATCCATAAACCTGCAAGTGCGGGACAAGCCCGTCATTTGGATTCAGCCGAGGAAGCCTCTGTGAACCACCGAGGCTGACTGTGATCAAATAAACAAACCTACCGAGAGGCATACTTCTTGACCGTGGTCAAGAAGTATGACCGTGGTCAAGAAGTATGGCACCGTCGTGCTTCAGGCTGTCGTGCTTCAGGCTTTTGTAATTTAGTCACATTAACATATTTTTTTCTCCTCCAAGACTCACAACAGCTCTATTCTGCGGGAGTCGCTCACTGGAAAAGCACGAACAGTGTTTGAAGCAATCGATGTAACTTTCATGCGTCTGATCACACCCCTAAGCTTTTCATTCCCCGTACATTGTTCGGCGGGGTGGGCCTTTCCTTCTTGCTCTGGGCCTTTTTCAGCAGTCTTATCCATGAGGCATGGTGGGAAATGCCAGCCAATGACATTCAGCTCGGTAAAGGGTACATCAGTCCATCTGCTTTGCAGTTCGCAGCTGTCTGACCACTTACCAAACCCTGTCTGGGCATCATTACCGTATGTTCGCCGTCCTACCGACAAGTGGACCCTATGTGAGACAAATACAAAGAGAGCCCTGAGGTCGTCCAGGAGAGGAAGAGCCAGAGAAGGAAAAGGACAAAACTAATGTTAGTGTGTGCCGCTGCTGCTGCGGCGATGTAAGTGTCCCAGCACGGCGTAACATCATCAGCGCATACCTTACATGCAGCGTGACATTTAAGTCATAACCAAAGGCTTTTCATCATTTCATATTTGTTTAATTTCCTGTGCGGATGATCAGAAGTCATTATCATGCAAACAGGACTGCCGCAGAGTCACGCAGCCTCCTTAAACCTTGCAGATATTCAGATGCCAATTAGCAAATGGTAAAATATAACCCACACACCCGGCCGCGCCGAAAGTATTCAGCAGAAGTGGATCTCCAATCAGCAAAGTGCCAGGGTGCACACAGTGTTTTACATTAACAAGGAAACTAAAGCAATGTGTAGGTAAGGGGACATATAAATCATTCAAATCACCTGTCTTGAAACCTTGAACGAATTTATCGCTAAGTGTGGAATGGGAAGGTGGCACCGGCGGCGGTGGCGGCAGCAGCAGCAGGGGTGTCCGTGCGAGCGAGCTTCACAAGCCTCTCAATAAACATATGAATAATTTTTAGAGAGTCGTTAGGAGCGGCCCACGCTCTTGATCTCAAATCGATGCATTGAGGATAAATTAAATGCCACAGAGAGAGAAAGGAGCGGGCGGAGAGAGAAGGAAGCGAGCTGAGGCGATATTACAAGGTGATTAAAACAGTGTCTCAGTGAATTGCTGCGCTGGGAGGCTGGCACACGGTGAGGAACAGGGGTGTAAAGGAAAAAGGCAGGAGGCTATCTTTTAGGCCTGATTTGTCGAGGAAGCTCCCTTTTTTTTTTTTTTTCCTCCCCAACCCAGAATGTGCAGAATTCAGCTTTTACGTTTAAGCATTTCGTGAAGCGAGTAAGTGTTGGACATGCTGGTGGACCTGTGTCAGCACAATCGGGACTCTGTGGCTCCTTTGAATGTTCTACTCGAACACATGAATGTAGGAAGCATTTAAAATGCGGGTGGGACAAAAAAGGCGGTGTAGGAATTCTCCCCTAGAACATTTGAACAGAGCGGATGTCATTCCCTGTGTACTGGTTCCTTTAAATCATATCATTATTTTCATCTTGACACATTTGAAAATATTAGAAAGTATAGAAATTCATTTGACGACGACTATATAATAGCTTTGTGGCACAGAGCCCTGATAAACCTTTAATTAAATATCAAATTAATGTGACACAATCACCAATAGTAAATGCCAATAATGACTTACTTATGACTTATTTTTGCTGGCACTGCAGTAGAGATACAAAGAGATCATTATTATTTAGAGATAGTAATAATAAATAAAACAGCTAGATGTTGATGCTTGATGTCCTTCTTTTTGTCTTCATTTTATCCCATTCCTTCTCTCCCGTTTAGTCACTTTTAGTCATTTCCTTCCTCCCTGTCATGTTTCCCTTTTTTCTACCTAGTATACTCACTGCGCTCGAGGCTTTTCATGGTGACAGTGTTTAATGCACCTTAACTCTGCTGCCCGGCATTCGGGCATCAGCGGCTAGTTATGGTGAGCGACATGCTCGTCTGTATCTGTACTCAGGCCTTCTGTCAATCCGCCTCGATTCAGTGTAGTAATGAAAACAGCAGGGTATTTCACCGATTTTGGGAATTGTCCCAGTAAGAAAGTGGAATGGATTCGATAAGCACTGACTAAGCGCTTTGAAAAAGGAGTGCTTGGTGAATAGACTGATGCATTTTCAATATGGTGAAAGTGTGTGTGTGTGTGTGTGTGTGAGTGAAAGCTAATATTTAAAAAAAAGTTTCAATGGCTCCAACACTTTAAAAAGAATTTCCAGCTCTTTGACAAGTGGTACACATGATGAGTGAAGAGTATTAATGCTAATCGGTGCCTGGAAACGGAGATTGTATCGCTTCTACGCGTGCATACCGCGGGCTATACGATATTACACAGTCCTAACCATAACAAGTTGTTTCTGCGCTGTCATTGTTCTGTCGGGATTCTCGACATTACAGTACAGTACATTTGGCTTCCGCTTTACACTGGATTAAACTAATCTGATTTGAGCCTGTGATGAATCTTATTGGATTTGTGACCCTCCTTTCACTGGCAGTGGCGTAGACCCACGGAGGGAAGGAAGGAGAATAGGTGTGGAGATGAAGGGGCGGGATGAGATCGAACAAATAACATAACCTTAGACGCCCCCTCGACGAATCCGGAATGACTAAATTCGCGCTAAATCTGCGTTTACCCACGAGACAGAACGGGGGCATTAGGACAAGGAAAAGCAAATTATTATGTTCGTACAGCAAAATCCTTTGAATTGCAGATGAAAGCAAGTAAAACCTATTAACTGCCTCATAATACGCTGGCGGCACACAAGCGCTTATCAAGACACACTATTATTCAGCCCCCAGCAGACAATAGTGGTGGTATGGTATGACCGGATATGTTACAAGGATGATTGCTGCTTTTGCTTCAGGGGTCCTGTTCTTTTTCAAATGTCATATTTGTGTAGCTCGAGAAGAGGAAAGAAAAGTTCATAGCCAGAGTGTCTTTAATCCATTGGCTGACATTTTTTTATTGCTCATCGGCAAAGTGATTTACACCATCCCGGTAGTGCAGCCCGAGGAGTAATACCATCAATTTGCCCTAATTCAGTTTCAGTGACAAGCCTCTCACACTGGGTAAACCCATTCCCTCTGATCACCTCGCTGTTTAAGTGGCCAGCGGTTAAGAGTGTGGGTTTGTAGCGCCGAGCCCAGTGTCCCAAAGTGGCATCATGACAACAAGTCTTGATGTCAGATTACTGTCAAAAGTTGAACAAATCTCGACAATAAGCAGGTAAAAGCCGCTGTATTTCACGCGGCAACTCAAGAAGGCAAAATCTCCAGTGCAAAATTCTTGTCAACTTTTACGGTGGAGCAGCTGAAAGCATCCTGACTGCAAACATTACAATTTGTCATGGATTGTTGCCGTACAACTTTTGACAGAGACACCATGGTGGCTCCAAAAGACAGCCAGAACTACAAGACTTACTAGAGTTTGATACCAATAAAAAGTAATTCCTCATCCTCATCAGCAGCTAAAAATGAAGGGATAAGGATAAGCCAAGACTTTAAATGAAAGTTGAATTATGTCTCACATGTGTGTTTTTCTTTCATGTCTTGAGAGGAAGAGCACATGGAAACGCTGATATGATTTTTTTTTTTAATTTTTAATTTTAGATACTATTTTAATCCCAAATTGGGAAATTCTTTTTTCCAATCACATTACACACAGGTGCGCGCACACACACACACACACACACACACACACACATGCAGTATAGAGGAGATGAGCGAAGGGGCTGCCACACATGCCACGGCGCCCAACGAGCAGTGTTAGGGGTTGGTGCCTTGCTCAAGGGCACCTTCAACCAGCAACCTTCAAGTCCCCAAGCCAAGTCCCTACGGACTGAGCTATTGCCGCCCCAAATATGATGCCGACATGATGCTGATCTGAGTGCCCTGAGATCATTTTCAAGGTTATTTTGTCCCAGAATGATGCGGAAAAAATAGTTGAGTCTCCGGATCTCCACATGAGAAGCACGTGCTGTTCTAATCAGGGGCATTGCAATGAAGAGCGAGACATCCCGCCATGCATATGCACCATTCACGGAGGATATGTGGGCAGGGCATAACCCCGTATGAGAGAAATCTCCGGAATAGCAACTGTACTAAATAGATCATATGCCGAGAATTGAGATGGAAGTAAGAACTTTTAACCTAATTTTTTAAGTTTTAAGTTGTTTTTTTTTTGGTATGAGCAGTGTTGTAAAACTAGACCAAGTGATGACCAAGCCCAGAACGTATCAAGTCCAAGACTTTGAGGGGCTGAGACCAAGCAAGACCAAGACCAAGGCAGAGGGTATTCAAGCACAGCACAACTGTAGATAAGACACTACAAGAGTTCTTACAACATGGATTCCTTTTTTTTTTTTATTATTATTTCAATTGAAAACAGTAAAACATATTTCATGTTTTCCCTTCATCAACTTGATTTTTGTAACTAAATCTATTTGAATGTCAGCAGCACCACCAGAGAATGTCTTACCTGCTTGTTGTTGGGACTGTTCCAGCCTTGACTGTCATTTGATTTTGAAATTGCTCTTGACCCACTTTTCAACACATTTGTCCGGTCAAGGTCGGTGTTGGTGAGCATGCACAAAGATGTGAGCAGAGATGAAACTGCATCATTAAAGCAGAGAATCACGAGAAACACAGAAATAGGAGGAAAATTCGCAGTTGCAATGTGACTTCTTGATGATGCCCGGGTACCTATTCACATTTAAACTGTCCCCAGTGCAGCTTAAAGGATCCATTTCTTAAATATGCAAATGCTTCCTTCAATAACTTCGGCAGCTGTAAATGTATTTTTCTTAATGTAGTTAATATCTCCCTATAGTCTGGACCGTTTCTGTAAATTAAAGCCAGCCCTTTATGGACCTGCCTCCCAGAATGTCAACAACTGGTACTCAGTGCTCTGCCCATTTTGTTCACTCTCTCTCCATAGATATCTCATCCTACTTAATACCAGAGCCAACCATGTGTGATATTGGCTGTGCTGGCTTTGCAATGACCACGCTCCACCCACTTTGCACTCCAGCAGCATTTCTGCTCCACCAATAATCAGGAAGCCGTAGTTATTCCGGCTCAAGTTTTCTAACAAGAGGACAGCATTTTTCTAGGTGACAGGGGTGCACGGAAGTGACTTGAAATAAATCAAATTACCCTCGTGGTCACGCTGGTCATCACGCTCTGTTTTCTCGAGATGGAGGTGAGGAGCTCGTCTTCCTGCCCCCCCCAAACCCTGTGGGGGAAAAAAAAATCAAGATGTCTGGATCCTAAAGAAGAAAAATATGTCTTTCGACAATAGTTCTCAATAAAGGCTGACATTATGTGCTTAGAAGCGTTTCATATTCCTCCAGGTAACATAACAGGATCAAATAAGAGAACTCTGTGTCTGGGCAGACTCCAGCTCGGAGCTCCTGTGCAGACACTGCTCCTCCCTTCAGGCTTTCATCCGTTGTCTCTGTACGGTAGTGTTGCCATTTGTTACAACAACTTTTTTGCACTGCCTAGACATGAGGAAAAATGTGCTGCACGTGTGACCTGGGAAAATGGGAACAAGGTGTTTTTCTGCACCTCCGTCAGCGCCATCGACCAATCAATTAGAACCCTCTTCCCTCCGCGGCGCGCTTTCTGCTTTAAGTTATGCCATGCGTTTGCCTCTTTGTCTTTCAGCGTTATGCCTGTTTCCATAGTGATGACTCCCATGCTCCCACACTCTCTGCTTCCAGGTAGGCACTGCTGGGGTGACAATGCTTCACTGAAGAATTTCTCATCATTACAGCTCCTCTGCTAGACTAAAGAGAGATATTCTAGCAGTGCGTCAATTGTCCTTGACTGTGCTCCAATAAATTCTCATTGATACCTCTCGGAAGGCTCCG
>OMLP01046810.1:9948-20970 GCA_900302685.1 Spondyliosoma cantharus
GAGATTTAATTATTATTATTATTATTATTATTATTGTTTTTTTATTATTATCATTATTATTATTAATGTGGAGAACAGTAAAGAGTTCCTTAAGATAGTTATCCGTCTCCATCCTGCTGTATATTTTCATGATGGTGATTCATCCACCACATATTGAACCCTCTTGTTTCACTTGCAAATTCTGTCATACCTGTTTCTGATACAGTCTTCCATATAGCCAATGTCCCTTATTTATAGTCAGATAAAGGATCAACCTGAGGCACTCACTCTGAATCTGAAACACATCCAATTCCATTTAATCTTCTAATTCCAGGCCTAATGCATTGCATTGTACAATGTTTGTAACCCCATCCATTAAGTCTGACCCTGTTCACATTTATCTTGACTAAATTACTTTATGACGTTGGCAAGCGACAAGATGTTTGGCACAACAGAATCTCTGCGTTTTCCCTCCAGTCATACCATCTATTGGAATTAAACCATGAAAATATGCATAATATTAGTTGGTCAGATTATTTTGCCTCGATCCAGGAATCTCTTCATGGGGTAGAAACTCACTTGTTGTAGAGGACGATGTCTGGCCTCCAGATGATCTCTGAGGGAATACGGATGGAGGTGACATTTTCATATTCTTCCGGGTTCCAGCGGAGTTTGTAATCGTTCCATTCCTGTGGGAAAACATTATTCATATTCATATTCTGTAGGTGTTTGTTAGACTGTCTGTTGAGAATTAATTTGTCTCTCATCATCACATACTTGCTTAACCCAGACGTTTGTCGTCATCATCTGGTTTTTCTCATCCTTTTTTCATGTAAACAGAAGAGAAAATGATTAACTGTCTGACAATCTGCACTCTCATTTTCTAGTCATTTACTTCCAAAGCTGCTACATTCACTCATGAATCTGTTAGAGACTAAATCAAAATATATACCCTCTATTCATGAAGACAGATTATTTGTGTAAGAATACAGGAAAAAATATTAGGCAGAGGCTTGTGCAGAAACACCCTCACTGTATAATATATGTTGCTTTGCTGCCACTACTGGTAAGCTGCTTCCTCCAACTCTTTCTCAGCAACATCTAAGACACAGCAGTCAGTGAAAACACTCTGCAGGAGGAGACAACTTCACCCTGAGCTGACTCTCACTAGTAGGCATATGGTGCAAGCACTGTCACCTAATTGTGTGTCAAAAACCTGGTGAATCATCCCCGCAGCCATGCAGGTGCTGTACATACTGAGTTTTAAAGCTGCACCAGGCAACTTTGCATGGCTCCAAATGTCAGTTAGGTGTTACGAAATGTTTTTTGCCTAAATTAACAGAAAAACACTGCAACATAATTTCTGCAAAATTCACGTGCATTTAAAAACTCCAGAGGGTCTGTCATGCAAAGACACCACCGACACAAGAGACACCAGCTGGGTTCCTGTTTAGGATACAGTTTTGAATATTTATTGCCAGTGTTAGCCTACTTGACAAGTGAATTTAATTTGGGAAAATAATTCAATCTCTTCTGTTGTGGTTTAATTTCCGCTGATAAGTGATCTGTATATTCAAATGTATCTCTCTTGTCTGGTGTAGCTTAGAGCTGGTTGCTATTGATATGATCATAACGAATATAACACATAAGACAGAAAGAGAACAAGCGAGAATGTATCCTTTAAACAAATGCATCGCACCAACACCATCATAGCATTCGAAAAGGAAGACACCAGCACTTAAACTGACAACACTTTACAAGCTGTTTAACATGCTGCAGATGACCAGCGTATTAGCTATCAAGTCTGCAAACAGATGTTGGCACTCTTTCCTCTAGTGAGGGTTTGTTTGGTGAGGCAAGGCACATGTTCGTGTTTGTAAGTTAGATAGGAGGATATTTTAGCAGGAAAGCTAATCTGGGTTAGCTAATCTTTGGCTCTTGTGTTGTTTAGCAGGCTGCTGTCTGGTCAGTGTAAGCATCTGTCCGTGAGAGAACCACGACTTTCCTGCTTTATGCAAATATGGTTGTAAATTGAGCAATTTGTGCAAGCGATTTTCAAAGCAGATATTCATGCTGTAGCAGACCAAACAACTGCTGTTTAATGTGAATTGGATTTTAATCACACAATGTAATTTCTGCCACCAGGGGTCTCTCCATCAAAACAAAACAAAAGACATTCGCTGAGTGTTTTGTGGGGCAGGCAGCGCTGAGCGAGAGGACAGAGCCACGGCAGCTTCTCAGAGCTGGCCAGCTCTGGAGGAGAGAGTTGGGTGAGTCAGACCTTCTTGAGGAATAAAGGGTAATGGAAGACAGATAACTGGAGTCTCTGGTGAGTGCTGAGTTCAATGAGAGCTGACCTGAAATTTTTGTTCATGAAATGCTGTTTCTTGGAGAGAATTTGTGGATTTGAACATTGTTGGAGACATTTGGGACAATATAAGCACACAATTCGGCAAAAAGGTCCAGTCATTTTAGATCATTTTTAATGCAGAATTCTTGCATACTATTTATTAAACAGTGAAATCCAGTGTCGGCTGTGAGGTATTACTCACCACATCAATAAGCTGAGCAATAGACAGTCCAAAGTGAACTAGAACTGTGTCTGTAGTGTTTTCCACTGGCCGGGAGAGCTTATTGTAATTTACGAATAGATCATGGAGCAACCTCTCCTCAGCGTGAGCACGAGGTCCAACCTGTGAAAAAACTGAGTGGAGAGAAGACGAGATTAGACACATAAAGAAAGCTGAGACCAACGACCCGGCTGTTATGTGTCATTTAGAGGTCCAGTTTAAGATTTAGGGTGATCCATTATACCTAATATTGATAATCCTGTTTTTTTTAATAAGTGTATACCTGAAACTAGTCTAGCATGAGCCTTTTATATTCTCAGAGGATTCCACCAAGTTTCACTGCCATGTTTCTACAGTGGTCCATAAGGCTCTCTTGGCTCTAGAGAAGGCCTTTCACATTGTTCACATTTTTAGCTGCCAGAGGGGTAAGGTGAGACGAGGGGTGTTCAGTTGGTTAAAAATCTGCAACCTCACTGCTAGATGCCACTAAATCCTGCACACTGGTCCTTTATTGTCTTTTTTGTAGTTTAAAACAACACATTTAGATCTTTGCTAAAGAGTAAATACACTGTAGTTGCACAAATACGTTAATATTGCTACTCTTTTGTGATCATCTTGAGCAGACTTTGCAAGTGATGTTCTATATACTATAACCAGTTTGGATAGTTTGTTTGAAATACAAAACCGTGATTTCAAATGCACAATGTTGATACTGAATATATTATTTAGTGTCTTCAATACATTTGTCTATAATAGATATTGTGGATGTGGCCATGCCACCATATAGAATCCACTGTTGTAGATACAGGGTGTAATCTAAAAGGAGGGTGACCTCTATTATACAGGTGGCGTATGGTTATATGAGACTGTATCTGAGTGATGAGACAAACATAGAGGGGAGGGGGGAGCAGGAGATGAGAGACGGAAAAAGAGGAAGGATGAATCTGAATCTGAGGACATCTGTTGTGTCTCTCAGCAGACGTGCTGATGGAGCGATCTGTCGAAACGTCTCATCCCTTCCTCGCCTCCCCTCCTCTCGGCCTCACTCTGCCTCAGTGTCTCTCGGCCGCGGCCACTCTAATGGAGTGACTCAATCACACGCAGCCCCTTAACAATCAGCTCACATAGCACAGAGGATGACCTAACGAGGTCTGGGAACAATTAAAGAGACGAGGACCGTCCCGAGGCTCGTACAGTACAATGTCCTTTGTGTTCCAGTCCCCTGTCATATTGAATTTATCTATTCTGGACAGTGTGCATCTGTGCAGGTAATTCAGTGGCACGGCAATACATCCCAGGCTGTGGTTTGGTTTCACCAGCCTCACTGGATTATGGCCGGCAGTGATGCACATTTGAATGTCTTTCTTGTGTGTGGAGAATTGTATTGCTCATTGCTTGCTGTGATGTTGTTTGTACAGGAGGGATCTATCTGTCCATATGTCTTGGACAAACACCCTGCTGTTCAAACTTGTATTCTTTCAACAGGGACACAGGTGCTGTTGTCATGCTGCCGGCCTTCCTCTCGGGTCCTCCTACCCACTCAATCAAAGCTGATGGGCTGTCCTTCAGTTGCCTGAAAACAGGCATCCTCAATTTTTAAAGGCTTGGGATCAATATCTTATTAAATGGACACAGTTTCTTAGTTTCCCCCCACGTCTTCTCTTCCTGTTTGCAACTGAATCCGTTTGACGTGTCCAGACGTCCAACAACCTTGAGATGTCTCTGCGTTTGTCAGATGAGAGGAACAGACGAGGGGAGCATTGTTTGATCACATCAGCTCAGCGTGATATCTGTTGAATGCAGCTGATATTAAATAAAGAGGAACGCTCGAATAGATTCTAAAGCAGCCTAGCAACTAATAGGTTTAGATGGGGGAGCTCGCAGGGTGTCCTGACATTGACAATGTGTGGGTCAGAGCAGTAATGTGTGCTGGCAACACACTGTTGGATGAGTTTACTTCTGTACAGTGTGTCTTACAGGACTCTATGAATAGCACCGGTACAGACTGCAGTGTGACTATTCACTTAGGACGGAGGAAATTCTAACTTTCTTTTCCTTTTTGTGAGAATATGCCTCAAATCATGACATTCTCCTTCATAATTAAACCAGTATGCTCTCATGATGTATTGATGCAGACATTTAAAATCAAGCAAGATCAATTATGTGCATCATCCAGAAAAAAGTTCATAAAATTTGCTACAAAAATATAATTTCTGCTAATCTTTATTTGCTGATGCTCTCAGTGTTGCGGGGCACGAGCCACAAGGTTCCATCCCACTCGGTTATCCACGCGTGTCAAAGCTACAGGACCCAGTTCTGTCCTCATTTGATCAATGTACTCTCATAAGCGAATACTGCATGAGCAGCAAATATCACTTTTTTATACAAGTGAGACATGCCCCTGAACCAGGCAGAGGAGGCTTGTTACCAGGTCACTAAGCAACTGAGGGAGTTTTTATCTCTTTATTCAATGAAAACTAAAGAGAAAGACCACATCTTATTGTGTGCTGAAGGTTGAGTTTGTGTCATGATTGTGATATTCATCTTGATAAATAACACTTTTCTAATGATAATGGCACTGGAACTTGGTTCGAGACTGTATGGAACATTATTGTAAATGATTTTTAATAAGCAAGACCTCCACTGCCTTTCTAAATACTTCCTTTGGGCGGGTTCCCTCACTAAGAAAAGAACTGCAACACCCTCCCCTCAATCCTCTACCCCCGACTCCTTCTTTTGTCCTTCTATGATGTATCATATCCTTGTTTTCGACCAACAGGCGCACAGTGAAGGAGAATCCCCTTCCCACTCAACTCATTGGTGAAATACATTCTAGCGTTTCAAGAGTGTAAGCTACGGCTGACAGTGATAAACCCCGATAAACCCTGATAAAGACCTATGTTGGTTGCAACACATTGGTCATTTTATTTACATGTAGCCCAGGGCTGGGCAATATATACGATATATGTTGTTATTCCTGATATGAGACAATGTATCATCTTAGGTTTTGCATATAATTATAACGTGATATGGCATATGTGTTGTCTTTTCCTGGTTTTAAAGGCTACATTACATTAAAAGTGGCGTTATTTTCTGAACTTACCAAACTGTTCTACTTTTTTAATCCTTGCCTTAACTCTCATCTCATTGTGTTAATACATTTTGAAAGTACCAGTGGTGATCCCTACAATATTGCCACAATAATGATATTGAAATAATGAATAAAAAATATTGTGATATTTGATTTTGTCCTACTTTGATTAGTCCTGCTTTTTTAGAAAAAAAAATGAAATTGCGAGTTACATATCATTTATCGCAATTTGGCCTAAAATGACTGTGATATTAAATTAGGGCCATACCTCTCAACTCTAATTTGCACAAATCCTACAGTGCGCCTCGGATTGTTTGTAAAGGGAGACTTACATTTCATATTTTTCATCAAGACTATATTTCACCCATGCAATAAACCCTTTATAGGATGGAAGAAGCAGCTGATGTTTCCAGAGAGCACGTGGATTTGATCGCCATAAAGACCCAGCAGCACTTCATCCTCCTCTCAATATCTCAAAATTATACATAAATGGCAATTATAACAAAACAGAGGAAATTAACCAAATGCAATAAACTTCCCACAGCCCCTGAGTCGACCCACGCATCAACTTTGCTCCGCTGATTGACTTGAGCACCACTTATATATTTGCTCCAGAACACATTTTTTGAAAAATTATCATTTTTGAAGAGCAAAAGAGAGAGGAAAAAAAAGAGAGACCTTCTGATACCCATCTTTTTGTCCCCCTCTCCCTAATCATTGTCACACACTCCCTTATGTTGATAGATAAACTGAGAGGTGAAGCAGCTGAAAGTGACAGAGAGGGAAATAATTTACCTTGTGGACAGAGACTGAAGAAAAGTAAGCTTAAACATTTGTATAAATCCATCGTGCCCTTAGTCCCTTAGTAGGATCCAACTCTATGAATGAACCCCCTCCAACTTCTGCTGGATCTCAGTCATCTGTCCTGTAACAGCCAGTCTTCAGGAGGTTCAGACTAGGTTAAACAGCCAGATGGAGAGGTCATGTCGGTCCATGTCAGCCGCGGGCCCGGTGTCCCTCTTGGTCCCATCTGTTCATCTCCTCATTTGTTCTCCTGTCCGGTCCGGGCGTCAGTATGTAGTTTAGTTGACCAAACACTTAAAAGTCCCTCCTCGCTCCACTGGAATCCTTCATCCAAGTGTGGCTTGTCCCTCTCTTCTCCGCCCTCCCTGTCTACATTACTCCCTCCCTCGTCTCTCATCTCTCCGCCTCCTCATCTCATCTCTCTCTCTCTCTCTCTCTCCCTCTCCTTCTCTCTCTCACTCATACGCACACCTCATTTCACTCTTTGCGTTCTCTCTTTCCCTCCCACTTATTTGCTTTTCTCCCGATTCCAGTTTCCTGTCTCTTCTTTACTTTATTCCACGAAAAAGAAAAACAGTCAACTTTCTTTTTGTCTGTCTGTGCGTGTGTGTGTGTGTGCATGCGTGCATGCATGCGTGCGTGCGTGCATGCGCGTTGTTTTCTCACCAGTGTGTACAGTGTGCGTGAGCAGTGCTGCGTGTGTTCCTGCAGATCAGTTATTTGTATGTGAGCTACGTCCAGTCTTGGGGAAGTGCCGGTGAGTCATAGGGACCTGGACACTCTTCAATCTCCTCCCTGCCCTGTCTCCCAGGAGAAAATCATCTCCAATCCCCCCACCCTTTTATCTTACCACCCTCCTTTCTCTTTTAAACACCCCTGACCCTCACCTGAAGTCGTTTCTCCACGTAACGTCTTCCAAACAGGCGGAGATTTCTCTTTCTCCAACAACCTCTGTGCGCTCCACTGCTAGTCTCCTTTACAGCTTTCAGACGTCAGCACGGCTCAATGCCAAGGCTGGCCATCTATTGAGTCAGATGCATTTACTGGAGGTGTGTTTACCGATGTCCTAGATCTTTTTACTTTTCGCCAGATATGCCATCATGTATATTTTGATGACAAAAAGAGGGGAAATCACCGGAGATACTAAGAAAACCTTGACTTAAGAGTCATGTTTACTTGAGATTAGCTGAGGCAGACGCCTGCTTTTTACTTCCTGACAGTTCTTTCCAACTGTGTTATATGATAGAGTGCAACAAAAGAGGTCCAGGCGGAGATATATTTTGCTGCTGTAGATGTCTTTGTCAGATATGGTTCTTTTCAATACACTATGAGCCCACAGAGAAAAGCCTCCGCAGTGCACACATTGATTTTTTCTAATCAAAGACGCGGCTCTCTTGATCCGGTGATGACTAACTGTGACTTGACAGATGAAGAGATTCCTCTCACCGGTGTGCCGCCGCAGCGCAGATGTATGTTCTTGCCATCAGAGATTTGATAGTGATTATTCAGTTGAATATCTGACAGGAGTCCAGCAGGAATTTGTAAGTGGGACAGCGCCGCAGCAGGGGGCCGGTGGAAGAGGAAATTTCACAGTTAAGGGCAGGGCGCACAAATAGGCCAATTACAGCCTGGTGGCTGACACATGTGTTAGTTTATCTCACGCCCACATATAGACACATATAAGCTCCTTCTGTGGACACCTCAGATGATGAAAAGGACCATCTGTGCTCTCTTGGAAGGGTAGGGGAATATAAGGAGTGGCAGTATTCACCTCTTGTAACAGCATCTTTAATAATTCAACGTGTCCTGATGTCAGAAATGATTTGGCAATCGCCACGCAAGCACTCTGACCTCTGCTTCAGATGGTCACAACTCAAACATACTTGCTGACAGTTTGTGGGCGTCTTTGTAAACAGCGGAGGTGGGTGGCTGCTACTGTCTGGCACCAATACAGTGTAAACTGTGCAGTGTCTTGCTTTTGATAACCTTCAAATTCAGGTAGCTGTTTTGTTTAAAGTCAATATGTGTACAGGTTTTAGCCCTGCTAAAGGACTGGCTCTGGGGAATGTTAATGTCGGTCCATCACTTTGGTCCAGACTGTATCTGTTCGATCGATTGCCATGAAATTTCATGTGTGAACTGAAGTGCGAAGTCTACGGATTTTAGTGATTTACAACACTTAACAACAAGGTTATTAATTTATTAAGGAGCCAGTGAGGAATGACTCAGGATAGATTTGATAGTCAGTGAGTAGTTGTTGAGTAATTCCTGAATATCTGATTCAGAGGACTATTAATAAGTAGATAATGATGAGTTACTGGGGAACAGACTGTGATATAATATATTGATGAGTCATTAGGTACTAATTAGTTGATCTCTTTCTTCATGAGTAGTTCCAGATTATCTATGATCCAGATGCTGAGTGGTACAAACTGATGATGATTCATTGGTTACTAATTACTTAATCATTAGCTACTCTTTTTGTGCCCCCTAAGGTGAGTTACATCATGGTTATATATTAGCCATTGCAAATATTGTTCGGGTGTAAGTCTCATTGATGCTACAGAATATGACTTGTGATTATTCAGTTGCGATTCTAGAGTTTGCTGGGGCCCAAGGCAAATATTCCCAGGGGACCCCTCCAACCAGAGTTCATCACCATCATGTTAAAAATGATAATCTAGCATCAGCAAAAATAGTACAAAATTCAAACCTTTATTTCTAAATTCCAATGTTCACATTAGTAGATTTTTTCAATGTAAATAACAAGAAAAACAGAGCAATTAAAACCTTAATCAATAACCTTACTTAAACATGGTCAGACTGACCTTATAACCCTAATTATAAGGTCAGTGATCATCAACTGATAAATCATTGATTATGAGGCAGTGGTGCACAGTACAGTGCCTGCACGGGAGCTTTAAGGGGTTAAGTTGTCACTGCAGCTTGTTCACCCACTTCAAAGTGCGCACTAATGCTTTTAGTTTAGCAGCCACAGTGAAAATTTTGGCTTAAAGGGGGAGTAAATAATGGCTTCCAGAGACTTGGATTACACTGGATGAGCTGTATGGAGCCATTTCATGTCTTTGGGGTCCCCAGCTACTGCAGACGTTAAGGAGAACGCCGCAGCACTGTGAAGCTCCAGAAAAGTTTTGTGGTCTATAAAACTTCACCCGACTTTCCATCAGCATGAGTAGAGTAGAGAATGAACTGAACTCTCATTTTTGGGTGAAAAGTCTTGAACTTTTGACTTTTTATGAATAGACCAGTATATTAAAAGTCTAAACAATTTAGCCATCATCACCTTTGGTTTGCTGTGACTGCATGCCCCTTATTGACCTTAAGGAAAAGAAGAAGAAGAAGCAACTCTCACTTACGCATTTATGCTTGAGAACAGTAGCATTCTCAGTGGTCATCTTATCTATTCATATAGCTCTCTAAGGAGGGATGCATGCATGTATATGAATGTGAATGTATATGGCAACAAGACCAGTGGGAGACTAAGCTATAGATTCCATGCTAATCAGCGAGTGAAAGTAGCCGTGAGGGGATTGAATCATACGTAACACCAATGGCATTATTGATGGACTCCCCAAACCCAGTGAAGCATCTGTAGTATTGATCAAATCACAGAGTATGTTCCCACTGAGGCCAGCTTCAGTGAGGAGAGCTCCCTGGAACAGCCCCAGGATCTGAGATCACCAGGTCAGCTCGCAGTGATTCACACAGCTCTTTTTGTTACACTCACAGTGACACGCATCCACCTTCATACACACAAACCCACACAGACACAGGGATTCATCCCATGCATGCATAAACACCTAGTCTGCTAAGGCTGCCAGGATCCCCTGTCAATCATGGCTACTGCATCTTTTTTTTTTTTAAAAAAGAGACAAAAACCCCATCTGCACTTTTCCTGGATTATCTGTAGAAAATAAAATCATGTCACATTTACGCCTCTGCAAATGCCTTGTAGGGATTTGAATGAAAGGGTAGATCTTTCTGGTTTAAATAATACAAATGTTGTTGCCCTTTGCTGTCACACAGCCTTCTTTTTGTCAAGTTTGCTTTTAGGATGGAGTCGAATTGGATGGAACCAGCAGCCTGAAGCAGTGGATGGCTGGTGAAGCCATCCTGAACGCTGTGGGCAAAGGCAAATATTGACACAGTCAGGTGCCAACCAAGAACACACCTGCAACAGCCCAGGGGTGAGCGGAGATGGCCGGTGAACAGGTACCAACAACGATGGGGCAACTGCAGCGTCTGTGGATGCCATCTGTCAGCTACATACACACACAACCAGAACACACCGTCACCGCTGTTGCTGAGCTCTTTGATCACACTGACTTACATCGATGTAACTTTTTTTTTTGAGGGCGGCAAGGACTTTTCTTTTAAACAGATGGGCTTCCGTAGCCTTTACAGAAATACAACTCTTGAAAAACACTTATAAACACTGTGAGCCTCACTGCTCACAGGACAGACGGAAAAGGAGGGAGAGACAGCGTTGTCGGCGGATAACCGTTTATTCCAGGCTTTAACACAAACGTGACTCAACGTAAGCCAAAACTATATGAA
>OMLP01046813.1:4464-27918 GCA_900302685.1 Spondyliosoma cantharus
ACACACACACACACACACACACACACACACACACACACACACACACACACACACACACACACACTTGACTCTGTCTGTCAAAGCCTCCTCTGTGCTTTAATCTGTGACAGGGACTTGTTCTGCAGATGATGAATGGCGTTCAGCCCCTTTTTTGTCCTCATTTTGTTCATGTAACAAAAAAACAAGATGGAGCACCGAGCGCTTTGTTGGATCTCAGCCTTTAATTACCTGACTTACATGTCTCTGTGTTAATCACATGACACCATACTGCAGTTAGAGATCACTAGAGCTGTCAGTGTGCGTGTGTTTGTGTTTGACTTGTGTAAGAAAAGTAAAGTTGTACTTCCTCAAAAGATTTAAATAAAGGTCATTTGAACCTCTGTAAACAGAGCTGGGTGTTGCCTGAGACCATAGTCATTGTGAAGACTTTACATGGAGTAACATAACAGTCCTTCAAACAATTATTCTAAAATCTTTACAAAATGTTTTGTGTCTCGTGGTTTTTATCAGTTTAATAAATCAAATGTTTCACAAACATGTGGGGAACAAAATTCTAGCTCATAAATCTCACGGGGAAGTTGTCTAACATTGATTAGGGGCCAAACAAGAGGAGAACCTTCACCAGAGCAAACAGTGTGAAAGCTTTTAGACAGCAGCAGGAGTGAAACACCCTGTGGGGCAAAGTTAGATTCAACATTTCATTTAAAAGAATCACACATCTTTTTCTGAGGGGGGCAACTGTGTAAAACTTTGAAACTCTGGTGGAACCTGGACCAACTACTGCAAGATAACCACACAGGCAACATGCAAAGAAGATGCAAAGCTGTGACATGATGGTGCAACACAGCCACAAAAATGTCTTTCAGTTGAAGGGAGACAGGAAATGTTTGTGAGATTTCATGGTGAAGCAGGTGACAAAGACTAGTAACTGGTAACCACGTCCAGCTCGTCACACGTTCTCCTCATGTTATATAGCTCATCTATCATCGATTTATCAACACAGGTTGCACAAAAGTTGCAAAAATGAAAATGCAAAACATTTCAGAAGAGCACTTCACTGCTTCCTGCGTCAGGTGCGTTCAGTCGACAAAGCAAGTACAAACAAAATGTGCCACACTATCTGAGACACAACATGTTCTCAGAAGCTCAGATGATATATTCACCATCTGAGACTGTTGAAGGATGCTCACGGATGTTTTCCACTTTTCTGGAGAGCGACAGAGTAGTAACTTGATTAGTTTAGTGCCAGTGATTACGACCTCAAAGTCTGTTGGCCAGTGCATGGTTGGTGTGTGCCTTCTGTAAGAGTGTGTGTGTGTGTGTGTGTGTGTGTGAGAGAGAGGGAGAGTCATTGATTGTGTCCCAGGCCTGAGGGGCCGCCAAGACAGCTTGACTGGTGAGAACAGATGGCAGCCCACTGTGAGCGAATGTGTGTGTGCTACAGAGAAAGTCTTTCTTTGCGAGTGTGAGAGGGCGAATATGTGTAGAAGTGAAAGTGGTTATTCTATACATATGTACTGTGTGTGTGTGTGTGTGTGTGTGTTTGATTAAAAGAAGACATGTTAACACTCACACTCCATCACTCCAGCTTCACACACACCACGTGGAACTCACACTGGGACGAGCTTCACACTCGTGAAAGCCTGAAATTACAATCTCTGCCTCTCCATGAATCCTCGTCCTCCATGCTCTCACCACACACACACACACACACACACACACACACACACACACACTACACAGGTGTCAGGGGAACACGACACAATACAGCTTAATCTGGTGACAGAAAGTTATTCAGTGAAGATGGTAAAATGAAGAAGCTGCATGTTAATCAGATGGAGTTCTGTACAGTTCTGTTCCCACAGCTCTCGTCTCCAGATCAGCTGCTGCATCTGATTCTGGACAGAACGAAAAAATCCAAATGTCTCACCCTTCTTGAGGCTTGAGTCCACACAGCATTTTATTTTATTCTTTATTCCAGAATCAGTTTCCAATGAGGAGCGAGCGTCTGCAGCAGCAGGCCGACACCCAGAGAAGATGTCCAGTGCCCAGCCTCTGGTTTCCAAGCGCTCGGCCTGGTTTGTGCTGCAGCTCCGAGTTGAAAACCTCCTGTTCTAGCTGATAACATTCACCATATTCATGGTTCACGTCACGCACCCGCATTCTTCTCGCTCTGATGTCCTGATTTCAAATAACAAACGGATAGTAAACCACAGTGCTGATCATATAGCGCAGTCAGCGCTTTCTTGCCTGGAAAAAAGAAAAGAAGTGCTAGACAGAGTTGTTCTGTATCGTCTTGTTTATGCTCAGAGTAAGATACAGATACAGACGGAGCCTTCTGTCTATATTCTGTGTGCATTTCGTACGTATTTCTGCAAGTTTTTTTGACAGCTTACAGATGCAGACCAACGAAGCGTTATTCTCCGGGTGCAGTGGAGCCAACACTTCAGGCGAGACACGAACAAGAGGAAGAAGTTTTAAAAACAAAGGTAGAACTCTTAAGGAACGTTTTTGTGAGTTGGTAGGAAGTTTTAAACATCTGTATGATGTTACAAACGGCTACTACAGAACAGCTGGGAGGAGATATGAAGGGAGTTAAATGTGAGTTGAACATCAGCGAAGGAAAAGTGGAGGTCCGTGCAAGACCAATTCAACTCTAAGTGGTTGTCTTGCTTAACATCCGTGTCAACGTGAAGGACACATGGAAGCATTTCAGCAGAGACGGTTGACGATCGTCTGACGTTTCTTAAGGAGCATAAACGAGCTTTTAGGTGCCACAAACAAACGGACAGAGCAAAGGAGCTGAAACTCCCTATTTAAAGGACGGGAGGAAGAATGAAGCTTGCAGCTGTGTTTGCAGCTGTTTTGGCTTAACGGTGGCATTACAGCCTACGCAGTCTTAGCTTTTGGTGTGGAGCTGCAGAGGATATCCTGAGTGGATCTGACCGAGAACTCGAGGACAGGCTACGGTAGCGACTTGTCAATCACAAGGCAGCCACATCTCAGAGCGTGCTGTACTTTATCGTCTATTTTACTCTAAATGGTTTCATAATTTACTAAATTAAAATCACGCTGTGTTGAAGAAGACTTGAAACTAGTGATTGAGACCATTAACTCATTTGGAAGCTATAAACTGAGGTAAAAGCTTTCAGAAAGTGCATTTAATTGGACTTGTTTTTGCAACCAGTGGAGTCGTCGACTGCCGGCCTTTAGAAATAATGTAGAATAAATGATTAGGGCCACTTTTCAGACCCAGAGGCTCCGTCCATGATTTATAGAGTCAGTGCAGTAAAGTCCTTCTTTCTCGATGTCTAGACAAAGTTAGCATGAACTCCTTCAGGGAGGTCAATGGTCAACCACATAACAGTATGCAAGGAGGTGGTCGGGGTGGAAGGAAGTGAGTTTGAGTCCTCTGGTTGTGGTATTCTGTAACACGAGGATACCCGGTAGCCGTGAGAAAAGAGAGGGACTAACAGGGAACAGGATAAAGTTTTATTTTCACTCAGGGTGAAAAAAAAACTGCAGTAACTTCCTCCCAACAGGCACAAACGAGACAGAAGAAAGGCTGAACACATACGTACCAAACCTTCTCTTCAGTCTACATAAACCCATAAAAACACCTTCGTCTCCGTCATGTCCCTCCTCTGTTCTTCTCTCTGCATGCCTCTCTTTCTTGCCGTTTCTCTTTCTCCCTGTGCGTCTGTTATTCCACAGTCTGACCCAGTACATTTGGCCAAATCAATTGCCACACTTGTGGAGCCAAAGCCCCGAGGCTCAGCTGTGGCTCTGTGCTCGCTCACACATCAAAGGCACAGACGCACACTTATGCAATGGTCTTATAGGCAGCAGAGTTACAGATATACATATTTTACCAGGAGTCATTTCAAAATGAAGCCTGGGATTTACATCCTGTGATGATAAACAAAGATGCACCAAAGTGTTTGAAAGATAGTTTTTTAGGGAGAGAAGACGGACTGATGGCGTAAATCTACGAGGGAAAAACACATGATTATGTCTCTTCAAACTATCGACTTGTTTATGTTCGTCCCACAAATAAGAAAGAGTCCTGAAAGTTTTTATTAGAGCCTTTAATCCCGAGAACCATAATATTTACTATTCCTAATTTAACTCCATGCTGCAGAATGTACCATATTATAATATTCTTGTATTCATTTTCCTTTCCTGTACATAATGCTTGTACAAAACTCTAACATAGTCAAATTAATGTGTAAAGTGTACATTTTGTGAACAAGGTGATTCTGATCTGAATTGATTAGATAGAATTGATAGAAAAATACAAAATGCGACCAGCCTTCATTTGAAAACATTTGAGGCTGCTCAGAGATTCACAACATAGATTTAAGAAACAAATCATAGCCAATAAATAACTAAATAACTAAACAAATAATAGAGAGATAATAACACAAAGCCAAATTGGTTTCATGGACTTAACAAGCATCCCATGTACACACTCTGCTACAGACGGTGGTTGTATGCAACTCTGCAGCTTGTTTGTGATCCCACAGAGAGGAAGAAGAACCAGCGCAGCAGGCAACACATGCTCCGAGTTCAGAGAGGAGGGAAAAAGTTTTATCACAACACAATCTGTGTTGGAATCCATCTTTCCTCACTACATCTCAGCCTTCGCTACGCTCAGGCGTGCATGAACTACCGGCTATACACCTCGTCGTGAATAAAGAAATGAGAAATTATCGGTTATCTTATTGTATCAACTGAGAAAAAAAAATCTGTGTCATGCATCTCTATTTGTAACACAAAAATACACAATATAATTGAGCACGTATGTTTCTGAGAGTGAAATCCTACTTCTGGTTCTTGGATGTCTTTAAAAAATCTATAATAAGAGAGAACTCTTGAGATTTAGCAAAATTTCTCTGTCAGACAAAACGTTCATAATCCGGTTCTGAACAACTGAAAGTTGTAGCTGCACAACCATCATGAGTGTGTGTGTGTGTGTGTGTGTGTTTGTGTGCTGCTGGTGCCAAACAGAAGCAAGTCAACAGAATCCAGATTGTTTTCTTTGGAGTTTGAACTCATCACCTGCCAGAGACATGATGACCACATTAATAGAAAGCTTCACACAGAGAAACATTAGAATAGTATGAACTGTGTGTGTGTGTGTGTGTGTGTGTGTGTGTGTGTCGTCCAGGCACCATTTGTGCACCATCTGTCCCACTTGGTTCTCATGGCAACCATCACCAGCTGTGTGGTGGGAAATGTTCACTTTACACGCTGCATGTCATGCTCTCCCAATCACACACACACACACACACGCACACGCACACGCACACGCACACACACACACACACACACACACACACACACGCACACACACACACACACTCTTTCCTCATCTCATGACACTCGTATCAAATCACTTCAAGGCTCATTAGTTTGGTTTCCTCATCGATCATTCAGGCTAGTTTGTGATTCACCTCAGCGAAAACTTCCAAGGTTGAGTAGTTGACTTCTGTGACCAAAGGCTGTGTGTGTGTGTGTGTGTGTGTTCACTTCTTTGTCTGGTGGTGAGACCTGAGATAATTTCAGCCATCAGTGTCTGCAAACACAACAAGGGAGCAACATTTTTTCTGAAGTAGCCCACTGAAGTTACCAGACCTTGAATATTTGGTGAGAACTGCAGCTGGATTCCAGATGTTTGCTTGTTAACCAACAAACTACTCTGTTAACGAGACCACGAGGGTTTGTTCACTACGATCCGTTGGCTGAGAAGTTGACCATCTTAGCACAAACTGATTTGCAAATTCCAAATAGTTTCCACAGAAGTTTCCTGGAAACAACCAGATAATTTGGCAGTAAACAAGAGTGAACACTTGGTACACAGGTCAGTTCACAGCTGGTCAGCTGAACAGGCAAGTTTATGTGCAGTTTGTCTAGAGGAGGCATGTAGCTCCACGCATATGAAAAGTAATACAGCTATTAATTCATGATTGATTAATATTTACTTGGATTTAAAAGGAGCATAAAGAATTTTGTGGAGGCCGATTATAAAATCAAGCACACTAATGAACTGAGTATTTCTTCCCAGGGAATGTAGAAGAAATCATTTCATGAGCGGCAAAATAAAGCTTTAGCCGTAAGAATAAACCGTGTGTGTGAAATACTGTTGAAGTGGCTGAACTTTATGTGAACCACACCTGAAGTCAGACACGACTGCTGCGGAGCTGTGGGACTGGAATAAAGCCACCAGAGGGAGCAACACTTCACTCGAGAGCCAATTATTTATGTAAAACGCACAAATGTATCTTCTTTTACTTCCTCTTATTAACAGCAGTAAATAAAGGCTCTCTACACACACACACACACATGCACAGTGCGTCTCCTCCTCTCAGCTCGTCTCTATATTTCTACATCCCTCTGACAGAAGAAGGAACTAAATAAAAACAGCATTTATTCAGTTTTAGAACAAATTATAAACCACTCCTTCTGTGTCAAGTGAAAAATAGAATCATTTCCCGTCTTTATGCTTTTCACATGCCCAAAAAACAACAATTACTTGACATACAAATCATATACGAAACACTAAATTGTAATTTGTATGTCAATGGTGACCTCTGTAGGTTGCACACTGCACATGCACTGAATGCATAGAAGCACAAACTGGGCAGATATAGATGTTGTCCACACACCAAATCCACTGTTCATGCGTGTGTGTCTCACAGGATTAGGCAGAAATGTGGACTGCTTCTCTCTCATTAACCCTCCTCATCCTACTTACTCTCCGACTTATTTCACTTTCCTCTCATAATCTTTGTTTACTACGTTGTTTATTTACTACGGTACAATCAAGTGGCCACGATCTGCTACTACAGCTTTGTGTAATGAGAGTCAATCAAGGTTAATCCAAGCTTTGGGAGTCAGCACACACACCACATGCCAGTCACACTGGCGCTAAACAGGGCCAGGCTGGGATAAAGATTCAGGCTGTGAATCTAAAGTCGCTCCAGGCCGATCTCCACATTCACTCCGGTCACAACGGACCATGTTTACGGTTCTGTATCCTGTTGAATAGTTTTTTATGTTTACTGTTACATATCTTACTTCCAAAATGGTTAAAAACTGTCACTGGCAACCAGAATAAATACTCATATAAATCATTCTGCAGCTGGTATTTCCTCTGCAGCTGACCGGATTTCATCACCATGATGCTGCGGTGGCTCTGAGTCACTGGAGGTACTTCCACCTGACAGGAAACATTACACAGGTCTTCTGATTATTTCCATGAATATGCATCTTTTGCTCTCCTACATGGTATATTTAAGATCATTCAAACACCATGACCATTGTGTTGATGTGTACAGTGGGGCCCACAAGTTTGAGACCACATTGACAACCTCTATTGTCCTCGATAGTTTCAGAAACAAAGAGGAGCTTCATCAGGGTCAAATCATGGCTGGGCTTAAGGTTTTTAAGGGGCCAGTGTATGTAGCTTTGTCATGCTTTGCAGAAACTGGATCAGATGTATCCAGAGCTCGTGAAGATCAATTCATCAAGCTTAGTTCCCTGACAGTTAGAAAGCAAAGTCATCAGAGACGCAGGACTTGTTTAATAAACAACACAAGACTAAAATTAGCTGCCAGAAGACGGCTGCAGCTGTAGTGGACAAGCATCGGTTCCTAAACCACTTCTCACGAGGTGAAACGAGGCCAAACGCTTAAAACGGTCGAGTTTGTAATAAAGTTGAGACTCATTCCCAGCTCATCACATACTGAGGCTACAAGATGGCAGCCAACCCGACCTACAGTCCCAAAGCGTCAGTATTTTACAAGTTGGGAATGAGGCTCAAAAAACAACTTTCTTACAAAGTGGACCTTTAAGGTGAGCAAAGAAATAGCAGAATTTCACAGTGGATGGCCAGAAAGAAAATCCTTTTTTTTTTTACTGATGAATCCAAGATTGAGATTTATGGCAGTAACAGACGGGTGGAGACAAATTCTTCTCTTTAATTTACGCTTTTCATTGAGCACTTTCAACACTGGCGCTCCCCATGGCCAGTTTGGGCCTGGTGATACATTTCACTCAATCTCTATAAATATTAAAGTGGAGAAAAATGGGGAGAAAATCTGAACAAAAGAAAAAATAGCTACACGTGAGGAGTCTGAATTAATATGAACTATAACAAGACAAACACTGATTCTCTCACCGGTGAATGTGAAGCAATGTTTCTACAGCGGCTGTTGATGAGGCGAGAAAATAATCAGAGACGCACAGTCAACTTTAAAGTGACGGAAGAGGAAGAGGAAAAATGTAAAGCTTTCAAAGTTCAGACCAAAATAACGCCGGAACAAGAATTTCATGCCCTGCCGAGTCGAAGCAGTTCCGTCTGAACGGTCAGGTCAAAATTAATCCCGCCTGGTAAAACTGCTCAATGCTGCTCATCTTTCTTCTTTTACGTTGGATATGAAAGGAGACAGACGTTCTTTTCAGGCTGCAAAGTTACTTTCCACTGTTGGTTTTCAGAATGAGCACAGAACTCTTTACAGATGCTGCTGCTTTAACAATTCATTAAATTATTCTCATTCATTAATGTAGATCTTGGCCTCATTATTTCCACTTTGTTAGTACTTCTTAACCATCCGAGAACACTTAAAGCTTCTCAAGTGGAAGAAAAAAACCTTTTTGGATTTTACCATCCAAGTCTGAGCTGAAATATGAAGCCTCCACTTCAAAACGATCCTCTCCATCTATTTGGCCGTATCGAGCCTCAAGAGAAAAACCAAAGGATCTCAGATTAAAGAAAATGAATTTCTGGAGACAGTATTAGTGTTTCATGCCGTCACTGTGGATCTGCTCCTCCGTCCCTTCTCTTGAAGAGGCCTCTACCTTCTGCTCTGCTGCTGAGCCACTGAGACTCTCACATCTCCCAGCAAATTATACATTCTCCTAAATACAAGTGACTGGAGCTATTAAAGATAATGTGCTGGTTGTCCTTTTTTTTATCCACATAACTAGAGGCTTAATTTAAGTTGGCACGTATATGGTGTTTAATGCTGCCGTTGAAAGCCAGCTATGTCATCTTTATGGACTGAGAAGAGGCTCTCTGCCCGAGGCTGCTGCAGAAACTAGAGACGAGATGAGCGGCGAGCTGAAATTATACAACTGGCAAATGAGAGGAAGCTTTAGTACGTAGGCAAATTAAATTGTAAAGAACTAATTAAATTAATGCATGATTCATACGAGTGGGCCGGTTCATAATGAACGACTGACCTGAATCGAGTGATTCTCACCAACATTTATGATACAGTCAATGACCTTAATGGATTAAATAAGTTATAACTGGTTTAAAAGAGGATAAAGAAAACACTGGTTATTCTTAATTTAATTAGAAAAGCACTTATCTTTCAGAATTAATCATTACGATGGAAGACTTTAATAAAACGACTCCGTACGAAGCAGACAAGTCATTTATTTGTCTGTTTTAAAAGGATGCTCTCGTGCATAAAGTCACTTCTGTTGTCTGACCGTCACCTGAAATCCAGGCCTTCATAAATAAACGCCAGGATTTAATTTCAGTGGTATGTCGATGAACATAACCTTTGCTGAGTTGTTGTGTGTGCTGGAAATGAATAGTTTACCGTTCCTCTGCATATTTTCCCAATAAATCAAACAGCTCTGGTTTGTGTAGAGAGACTAAAAGTCACACAGGGACATTTTGAAATGCTGGGCCTTTAAAAAAGTGCTCCCTCACTTGCACTCATCACTGAGGATTCTGCACATATCTCTCTTTATGTTAAAGGGTAGACTGGGGGAATTTGTCAGCGCCGCCGCTCTCTGTCTGCTGTAATTATTAATATTTGTACGTTTTGTCACTAAGGTTTTCCTCGCCCCCAACAGATGGCTTTGAACTCATCACAGCAGGCTTTGTGCATAATCTTCTTCACTGTGCTGCTGTCTGCGCCTGTCACTTCCGTCTGGCAGCCGTGGCAATCAGAGTGGATGCCGATCGTATTTACCTGTATGGGAATGTCAAGGTGGTAGTAGAGGGGAGGGGCTCGGAGAACAGAGTGAGTCAGAATACCAAGATGCTGCTTGGAGTGAAGCAGCAGAGCTCACACAGAGGACTGTTCGTCTGTCAGCTTGTAGGCGTAAACAGACGAGGAAAGCTGCTGGGAGATTTATGCTTGTAGCTAAGTGCTGCATAGTGACAGTATAACTAAACCTCGACATGTACAGCGAAGCCATGCTGTGCATTTTTATTTTGGAGGAACATTGCACTGTTTGCTACAGATGATCTCCTCCATATAATTTAATATGATCAAAGCTTCAGTCACTCTTTATTTTGATGTTTCTTTCGTTCGATGTGCTTTGAAACTGAAATAAATGAACACATGAGAGTCTAAAGACATTAGTTTCATTAGAGATTTAGACTTCAGTTGTGTCACAGAATCACGCACTAGTGCCTCAAGTAATTAATGCATAACTGAGTCTGATTTGTGAGTCATATTACAGAATGTTGGCCGAAAGAAAACTACGAGATGTTCATGTTTCCTTGACTGAACTTTCAAACAACCATCAAGTCAGAACAGCAGATTACAGACCACAACAGAGCAAATGCAGATCTTTGCAGCGCAGTATGGTCGTATCTTAGTTAGTGAAAATACAAACTGTCCCCAACATTAGATTTTAATCTTGTGTAAGCAAAAGTCGTTGCTATTCTGATAATTGTTTGTAGTAATTTTTCAAGCAAAATGTCAAACATTTGCTGACTCCAGCTTCTTATATGAGAGGATTTGCTGCTTACCTTTTTATTTCATGATAGTAAATACAGAGTATATGAGGTTTTGGATTCTTGGTTGGAAAAGATGCAATTTCAACAATTTGTCAATTTGGGCTCTGGGAAATTCTTATGAGCATTTTTCACAATCTTTCAAAACTTTATGGACTAAAATAGTTGGCAGATTAATTAATAATGAAGGAAAAAGTCAGTTGCAGCCCAAAATATGAGATGTATGTGAATTTAAAGCAATCTTAACAAAAAATCATGACAAAAGCATCTAGAAAAACTTAAATAACATTATACTGTAAGTGAGGCGCCAACAGCAAGATGGAAAATGGAACAAATAGGAGAAAAAAGAGGCACCAACCAAAGAAATTCTCAATAAATAAAAAGTCCAAATAGAAAAGGCCGACTCTAGGAAAATAAGGATGAAGTGAACAGATAGGAACGAGGAACTGTAATGAAGAAGAAAGCTGAATGAAGTCAGAACAACAGAGGAATGGTTTGAGGAAAGAAGTGCGCAGCTGAAGAAGTTTCTTGATGACCTCAAGACTTCAAAACTCTTTGCAAAGCGGACAAGAGAACTAGAGACGCAGATGAAAGAAGAGAGGGATGAAAAGAATAATAAAACAGAGCTGAAACGGGAGCTAAAGAAGGCGAGCGGAGGAGATGATGGGACGGTTTTGAAAGACGAGAGAGGGAGGAGACACATCGACGGGAAAGGGAGGAAATGAGGGAGATCTGTGAGGGAGAGACGAGAGATGAAGAAGAAAGAACGCCTGATGAAGGCGATTCCCCACATCATGGTCTCAAAAAGCCAGAATGAGGAGGAACTTTGAAAGACACGTGGAGGAGAGACAGAGAGCAAACCATGCAGAGGAAAAGTTAGCGGATGTGTGTGTGAATATTTTTCTGTGCTGGAGGAGGTCGGACTGAAAACTGCTGACAGGAAACGGAAACAAGCCGAGACAGACAAGAATGAATATCAATAATGTATAAAGATGACTGTAATTACAAGGGAAAAAATGTCTGCCTATGATTTCAGCTTCTCCCCAGGAACATGTGGGAAAGTCACACGACTACACACCAGATAGACGGATTGTGATGCTTTACACCTTTAACATTTAATACTTTTGATGATTGTTCGTGTCGTTATTATTCTTTTCGATTAATCTGACACGATGAAAACTACATTTCATCATCCACAAGAGTGTCAAATCTGTCGAGTGCGATGAATTTCTTAAACACTGTTTGACATTGTTTCCATCTTCCATCTTCTATCAATGTTCTCAAACGCTTGTGACAGAAACAACCGGAGTGAACCGCTGCAGAATATTAACATTATTCTCTAAAATATGATCAAGAAAACAGGCCGTCTTCGTTGTTTATGATACTGCAGATGATAAACCGATATCGGGCAGCATATGCTCTGGTACTGATCCATCTGTGACGGGCCATCACCAACAGATATATCG
This sequence comes from Spondyliosoma cantharus, assembly GCA_900302685.1. NCBI lineage: Eukaryota > Metazoa > Chordata > Actinopteri > Spariformes > Sparidae > Spondyliosoma > Spondyliosoma cantharus. The sequence goes on from OMLP01046813.1 coordinate 16,696, forward strand.
ATTTGGCTGGATGAAAAATGGTTGGAAATCATCATGACAAGCAAAAAACAGATTAATGGCTCAAATACATTTGATTTCACTGCAGCAGGTATGTAAAAAAAACAGCTTCAGCCCAATTAATCTGACACACATTTTTCACAAGCTACTTGATCAGAATACTGAACGTCCTGGTTCAAAGATATTAATTCAATAAACAGCCGTTATTGATGAGATATGGATGAAAGGTTAACTGGGAGAGTACAGAGGAGTCACAGAGTCGAGGTTCCTCCTTTACAGAAGACGTCTTCGGCTGAGAACAAACAATCCCACAGCGAGCACGTCTATTCTGGGCTGTTATCAATCCACACACAGAATTAGTGTTAATTAGTGACAGCTGATATGATCTGCTGCTAAAATGAAGAAGCTGTTACATGAATGTTCTGCACACCGATTCATACTGATGAAAACCGAGAGAGTTCAGTGAATCCGTCTAGTTTGCCCACCTCACTCACACACACACACACACACACACACACACACACGTCAAATCCGTCTAACCATCAGTACTTCTGTCAAAGAGTCTACAAGGTCAGTGGAGCTGCTCTCCCATTGGATGAACTACTACTACTTTTATTTCAGCTATAAAAAGACATTAGATTCAATGAGTTCGCAGATATTGTTAATTAAGGCTGGACATACCCCAGTTTATGAATCAAGTCTTACAGCCTGCTTAATGCAAGCACAAATTACACATTTGCATAATTCATAAATAAAACTTGAATGATTTATTATCATCTCAACCACAAAAACACTTTAAATTCAAACTAAAGCTGTATGAGAGGCTGAACGTCCTTTAGTATCTTCTAGTGCTGCTTCTGTGTTCTTTAAAGTTACTGACTGATTCAAAACTTTTGAAATTCTTCAACATTTCCATCAGAATGATAAATAAATGATGTGGTCAGTGCTGAGGCTGTCAGTATATGTTTATAGCTCATGAACCTGTGCACTTGATTAGAAACACTAGATGGCAGCAATGTATCAGACGAGTATAACAGGATATCTGTGACATGTTCAGTCTAATGAGGCTGAAACTCTGTCCTGCATCATCCGCTGCCAAACACACAGGCACACAACATATAGTGCTGCATGGAGCTGAATCCTACAGGTTCTGTAACGATGAAAGATAAACAGAAAAAAAAAGGAGAGATGGACCCGCTGTGTTTGCTCTTTATCGATTGCCTATTGGCTCGTCTAATCAATAGGCACTACATTTCCTCGGTGACCAGAGAACAGGATGGAAGGTTACTCCTTGGCACGAACACTGACCCCCCCACTGGTCTGGAACAGATTGAATTAGAAACTCCATCAGTTGGAGGCTCGACCACTTCCTGAGCACCACGCTGTGACACTGGATTGGATCTCCCTCAAAGGAAATCATCTCCCAAAGTCTGTATTAACACCATGTTGCCCCCCTGCCAAGTAAGGCCAACCTGTTCCACTTGTCTCTTGCCAGGACCAGGGCACCACTGGCACAGACGGCAGCAGGTACCTTTAAAAGCGGGCCAGGGCACAATTCTCCAAAGGTGGGCTCCTGATTAATTGAGCCTGAGGATATGCGGCCGAACCACTGACAGATACTAAGTGTTGGTGCCATGTTGAGGGAAAAGACTCTCCATCTTGCCCCTGGTGACTCATTCTGTGCTGAGGGGTAGAGCGGGAACTCCCTCGGAGCTCCGTCTTGAAGAGCTGTTGACCAGATGCACAACATTTGAGCATTGCCAGCGTGCGGTACGGGCAGACGTCTCCCTCGTGATCGATATCTCGTCTGAAACTGCAACACCTTGTCGAGAATCTAGATTCCATTTCATTGAAAAATGACTCCTATTGGCTGCTTGTTGTCCGTACACTCAATTAAATATCACTTTCCTTGTTCAGCGAAGATCAGTGAGAAATAAAATAGGTTACCAGCGCGGTAATGGTCTACCAGCTCTGCAGTCAATTTTAATCTACCGTCTACAAGCCTGCTGTTTCGTTCTGTAAACAAGTCATGCTCTGGCCTCTTCGTCCCATGCTGGTGATGGCTAACAATGTTTAATGTCGTTGTAGGAGGCTTGCAGCGAGGCTCGACGAGGTAATTACTGTGAATGTGTAAACATACACTTTATATACTCACACCTCCAGTTTCCTCATGCAAATCCAAGCATGTACACACAGAGAGACACATGCACAGAGGGCATGTTCACCGTGTGCAAATAAAGACGCTAACTACCGCAGTAAGACTATATGCAGACAGTTAGGCAGCGCTCTTCTCCCCGGAGACAGTGAAAGCCTCTCTGTAGCGCTGCATAAATGATCTCTAACTGCCTTCTGTTGTAAATATGCTCATGTTTATGGCATTTTAACAACAACCGGCTTGCAAAATGAAGTACCTGGAGTGTAGGCGTGTGCATGTTAGTGTGTCTGCGTGAGTGTCTGTGAGGATTGTGTGGATTGTGCGCTGGCATTTACAGCTGTGCCCGGATATCATGAGAATACATCGGTCTCTGTAGCTCAGGCAGCTCAAGCAGCTGAACCAGTCACTTATGATTACACTTATCACCCTCATCCAAGAGCACAGGAAGCCGGAGAGAGAAGAGCTGGAAGAGGGAAGGGACGGGAACGGAGGGAGGAAGTGTGGAAGGAGCAAGAGGAGGAGGAGGAGGAGGAGGAGGAGAGCGTGTGTGTGCGCAAGTGAGTTGTAAAAATTTACAGCTGAAATGGGATTTCTTTTCGCGAGGAGCCATACTTGAAACGATATGAGCCTTACAGAACAGATAAGGCAAATATTTAATAGTGTAGCCAACAGAATAGAAAAGTGCAGCAGCTCCGTTGCCCTACAGGACACACTGCAGGTCCAACATTCAAACCAATAGAGCTCTAAGTAGTACAGAGTTATTAGAGCAAAGAGGTCTGGACTGCTGCCTTTTGGTGCACATGTTTGCCTCCGGATAAATTTATGCAAAAGCGTATTGAGATTATTATTTTTTTGCTAAATCTACGTTTATTCTTCCGTAGGTGATGCTGAGGTCTCTGTCTTCCCCTGGGCTTTTTTTTTTTTTCCCTCATCTCTGCAGCTTCTCGCCATTTTTTGAAATTATTCTGAAGCTTAATTCATTTGAGAGAGATGTCTTGGCAGCAGACAACTATCCACTATGTGGTCTTCATTATACACGGGGATTTTCATGTGAGAAATATGGAGGAAGCAAAAAACGTGTAGGCGCGAGAACAGGGAATTCAAGAATACCCATGAAGATCACGGTGTCACACTTTTATCATCTAACCTTTCCTATTATCTTTAACCTAGCAGAGTTCTATCTTATTATAGCCTACTTTGAATTTTTAAAATCCTGACACATTAATTGCCCTCTCGTTTTTCATCCCAAGTAGCACTGATCCTCACAGAGATAGAAATTACAGCGTCTGACAATGGAAGGGCTCCCTGTAAAAACACTTTCTAAGAATTCTCTAAGAAGATTAAAATGCTGCCTTGTATACTGTAAGCATCAGTGACATGTTTGTTAATGAAGCACGGTAATGAGGTTGCAGTGTCAGATAAGGATCTAACAAGGTAACAGCTAACGATCCTTTAGGACAACTTCAGACTCAAACAGCTGCTCTGAGCTGCACGTGGAGGCTCATGTGGTAACAAGCCAGTGGTTTCACAATATTTGCCGATTTACAGGTGGCAGCCAACAATGACAGTGAAGAAGAAGAAGAAGTAGTAAACACAAATGTAAACAATGCAGTAAAATATCAGCTCTGAATCTAAACATAAATTCTGTTTGTTTATAAGAAAACATGGCGGGGCTCCTTTAACGTCCAGTGTGTAGGATTTAGGGGGATGTGTTAGAAGAAATAAAATCACAAAATCAAAATTACTTATTCAATATTATGTTTGCAGGATATCTACAGAGGGAGCTGTGAGCCACCATGAGGGTTGTACAGTAGCCCAGAACTGAACACCGGCTCTACTGGACCTTTTGCAATTTTCACATTCTTAGCAGCCACCGTAGTTTCTACTTCACGCTTGGTGAGACGGGTTCAGCAGGTCAGTAGAACTTTGGAATAATCTTCCTGAACTTGACTCTTTGTGACGTATTATGCAGTTTTATTTGTTGGCAATAAAAGATAAAAGATGATCGGTTAAATGATAGAAATCGGTGAGAATGTAAATGGTGAAAATGTTATTAATGCTATTAATTTTCTCGTTATTTGAAAAATAAAAGAATGTTTTTATTGAATCACGTTGGGGTAATTATTGTGGTAATTTGAGGGTAATCTTAAAGGAATTTCAAATGTGTTACTCGTTAATTACCACCTGCTTACCATGGAAGTTGTGCAGCTGTAAAATGAAGCGTTGTCAAATGTGTCTCTCAGTGCAGATGGTAAATTGCATGTTTGGACGTTGTGTGTAGTCGGTACGGCATCTGTGAATGAAACAATGGGAATCACTAAGACTTCCTTTCTTTCCAACTCAGTACTATAACGATGATGTCACATCTTTACACTTGTGTTCCTGCAGCTGCAGTCATCTCCTTCCCCCGATGATAAATAAAGTTCATTGCACTTGCAATGCTCTTGTTTGTAGAAAGTGACTCACTGTGCGTCACTTCATCTGAGTGTTTCTGTCATTGTCAACAACTACGCTGTTGTATTCTGGGATCTAATAATGCTAATGACATTGTTTTCAACGCTGCTGATGGCTCTACATCTTGTTTTCTGAGTACTCAGATGAATTGCTGCTCCCAATTCACAAGCTACTCCCAAGTCAGGGGATTAGATCAAATGAACCAAGGATGGGATGTTAACATTTCCTTTTACTCAAAGTAGAATAACGAGGTGACGATTCATAAATGAAAATAATTAAAAGGAGAGAATTGTAGATCCTGCTGTATAATTTACCGTTTTTGAAAATAACTGATGAATTATTTATTAAAGCTCGCGTTACCATCTTTAGACACATGATGCATCATGCAAAGATGAGCTACATTCAGAATGTATATCAGAAGCAGCAGTTGTATGTTCCAACTTAATTAGATTCTCTTTGAGCAAATGCAAATGGAGATATGCAAAAAATTCAGAAATGCAGCTGAGTGAAATTACATATTCAGTTTGTTCTTCATGCTTGATTTCAACCATTTATATTGTCTACTGTTGTTGACTCCATTATATTTAGTGACTCTCTTTATTTCTTGGGCTTCTTTCCTCCCGTGTCGGTCAAACTGTATATCGCTGTGAACTGGCTCAGTTTTGTGGGAGAGCTTAACTCTTATCAGCTCTTCATTATATATCATATCGTAACTCTCTGCCCATGAATCGGCAACAATTGGAGAGCCGTTCATACGATTTTTCCAACTGGAAAGTTTTATTCCCATCTAATGCTCTAATGCTTATCTACCAGTGAGAAAACAGGATCCTTCAGTTTCCATTGCAGACTGATTTACTATGGCCAATTCAGACTCTGCGATAAGTGGAGATACAATGGAGGCTATTCAGCTCTGACACTGTGTCAGGATGTCGAGACTCTGATTCACAGTTGCTCTGAAAGAAGCGAGGAGATGGCCTCGGCTTGTACTCATTAGTATCACAATTGTACGCAATGAAACAGTTGCGCTAACATGTCAACAACATTCAACTTTCAGGGGCAACAGGCAGAATTCAGGAGCAGCATCAGCTCCCGGCTTCTCTGGTTCCTCCGCAAAATCATCTTACTCCTGCGGATCTATTTTCTCACTCCTCTATGTACTCACACACCTCCGAGCACAATCTATAACTTCTCTCCACCTCTGAGAACAAGCAAAAAATGCATTATCGTCGACAGCCCGACCAGCACGTACAGTTCGTACAGCTGTTTTTAAAAAGGACAAAATCTTTCCTTCAGCATTATCATGACTGCGCCGTTGAAAATGCACACAGAAAAGGAATGGTAGGCAGTGAGACGACTTGAGTGGCTTAAATTCACAACGGATGTAAAGGCCATAACATGAGACCTATGTAAATGACAATCACCTCTGTATCTTTAATGCAAATAAAAAAAAATGTTTTACACCTGAACTGATACCAAATAATCTCAGTCACCATTGCCACAGAGAAATTTTAGTGTGAACTGTGTGTCAGGCTTTGCCAATGTACAGAATTCTTCCAGGCACTAATTAAAACATTACTGCCATAGCATCCCTTTCAAATTCATTAAAAAATGACTCAACAGGCCAAGTGACCCAGTCAGAACGTCTCTCTTCAGATGCCGTGTTTTATTCAACATATGACAAATGTGGCTCATTGCAACCCTTCAGTAAATATCTAAATGCATTACATAGAGTGAGTGATGTGTATAAAAAAGTCCAAATTACACTTCAGTAGTTCTGTTACTCTTCATGAGACATTGAGAAAAGTGAGATGTGGTATATGTCTCACACAGTACTCACACTTTTTTTTTTGCTTAAAAGCACTTGACAGATGAGTTATGTGTGAGAAAGTCTGTAACGCCACACCAGGCTCTCTTCACATATCTTTTCATGTCGGAGTTAGAAAGGTGTGAATGTATAATTTGTGTCTTTCAAACATTGTGCTCACACACATGTGCTGATCTCTGTTTGGGGACTTTTGAAGATGATTGAGAAAGTGTTACAGTTACAGTCTGCATGACAATATAAAAAGACCAGGAATACAAAAGAGAGTGGGTTTAAGTGAAGTGTTTTTCCATGTTTTCCAGGCGACCTCTCCGGTTGGTTTACTGTCGGGATGACATGGTTCATTTGTTATACATTTCACTCGCTAAACTAGAGTATGTTAATTATATATACACTGCTGCTTTTCTGCAATGAGGCCTCAAGCATTTTCCGGTGGTTGTCTCATGTTGCACAACAGCTACTGTAAGCTGAAAGTAAACATTAAAAGTTACTTAAGCGAGTGACGGCCACTGAACAATCTTTTTTTTTTTGATGTGCAGAGCCTTGGGAAGCTGACATCAAACATTCACAGTTATATGCTTGCAAATTGTTCCAGTCCAGCCTCTTGCCAAGTCTTGTAGTAGTCCCACCGATGCACCTAGGCGTGAAAAGTACACAAGTGTATGAAGGTGTAGTACCAAATGTAGCATAAAGACTGAGGAAGTTCGCGTGTGGAGGAGGTCAGGGTGGATGCATGGGTCCAAAAATGGACTTTCACCCAGGAGAGAAAGAAGATTCTTTTAATGCCGGATACAATCATATTCTGTACAATGTAGTGAAGCATGTTTTCTTCGTTTAACCAATCCCTGAGCAGCAGTGGGCAGCCACCATGCAGTGTCTGGGGTCCCAGTGCCTCCGTCAAAGGAACTGGCAGAAGAATTAACCTTAACCTTAAAGACATGACCGTCCAGAAAATCTGGTAACATACAACAATCTTCAAGTGCAAAATGAAAGTAGAGGGTTTTTTCTATGTGTGTCCCATCAGAACTCATGGGCATGCAGATCATATTGCTGGTAGAGGAAAAAAGAAATCTCCACAGCCATCTGGCGACCCCTGGAAATGAACTAGTGACCTAGTTGGGGTCCTAACCCCCAGACTGATTACCAATGTCTTTATTATCTGGATGATGGGGAAACCAGAGCACCCAGCACACCAGGTTCCATGGATGCATCAGGGGGAATTATTTTAGACACTACGACGGGTTTGTATCCTGTGAGAAACCAAAAGTCATTACTGACTTGCATACACAACATATATAATGTACTGAATTTACATCATGCACATCATGCCATGTACCTGACAACATATACTTAGGTTATCTACTTAACCTATGTCACATACCATGATCTTTTCCAGAGCCAGTAGTTTTGCTGCTGAAATGTTTCTCAGAAGGTTTTATTTTGAAAGTCTAACTGAGGCAAAAATACGTGACACCACCAAAGTCTGTTACACACTGTGGTGCGATATCAGGGTGGATGGTTCACACTGCAGGTCTAGTTCAGACCTCATTTATTCAAATTATCCAATCTACAACGTGGTCCACCTGGAATGACACACGAGTCTCTGACTTATTGAGCAGAAACATCGTCTGAACAACAGGGATCTCTCCAGTTACTTCCCGACTCGTTTGATACAGACCAGTGATCCCAGACCCTGCAGAACCACGGGTAATGACGGCCCTGCCAGCTGTGAATTCATTCATAGATCATCTGGTGATTTTATTAATGCATGGGGACTTGCTGGGTGGACCTGCACCTCATCCGTCGCCCCCCCCAGGAGAGCAAGATTAATGGTGTTCCCCCCAAACTGCATCAGTTAGCCAGTGCTATCTGGTATTTGTCTTTACAAGATCGTATCGACTTTTGGGAGATCATGCAGAAAATGAACTGTCATGTGTGCAGGAGCTTGCTGAACGAAGGGTAATACCTTCGTTCTGCAGGCGAGCAGAAACAAGCCTCAGTATGGAAAAAGATACCACAGAGGGGCTGTGTAGATGATGGGGCAGAGACATCTCCCGATCTCCTTTTGAGAGGAGAAATCTTGTTCTGCCTTTAATAAGTATAGCTCCCTGCTTCTTTTATGGAAATGGGTTTTAACAGAGGTCTCAGCGAGGATATTACTACATATCAAGCTGTTCCACTGTTTGGTTACACCACGTAATGGCATCATTATTTCTTCCTTCGCATGCAGATGGAAAATTTACCACTACACACTGACAGCAGGCTTTGTCTTTGTACTCAGTAAATGGCTACTTAAAGTCAGATTAACACCTAAGACCAAACTTCTAACACCCTTTGATTTCAAAGAGGTTTTCTTTGTGGCTTTTTACGCATTTTCATGGACTTCAGAAAGGCAAAATAACCACAAAATACAAGATTCACTTTAAATAATGACATGTTTGTTGTTTATATGCACTTCTCTTCAAAGACAAAGTAACTCTCAGAACTGTCACATTTTAAAATGTGATAAAGAGGGAAACTTTGATCTTCCAAATCCAATATGACAATGACTTACATGGAAATCACAAATAATTACTGAAACAAAGCCTTTCTCTTCTGCAAACTGGGCAGACATGAGGCGCATTTTAAGTTGTGGATTAAAAACTCAAAAGCTTTATCCAGTGAGTTACAGTCAAATATAGACATTCAGGATTTCCCCCCGCCCCCGAAAAAACAATATCTGCACATCTTTTATCAGTTTCATTATCTTTCAGCTGTGTACTCATCTTTAGACACACTTTAACTGTCATTTCACCCAATTTGGTGACTCTAAAAAATCTAAAATCATCTGCTAAAAGGGTTGTGCTTTCCCTTTCCTTTCTTGCAATTCCCAGTCAAATCTCAAAATCTACAGTCACTGCCAGCTCCCAGAAGTCATCCACCAGCCATTTTGGGGGCAATCTGTAAGAAAGAGATTGCATCAACCAGGCTGATAATGCAAGTTAAGCCTGGGGCTGATTTTCTGACAGACCGGAGATCAGCAACCAACAACCAGTGGAGGGGGAGAAAAGCAGGAAAGCAGCTCCCTCACTGAGGCAATTCACATCCGCCCTACTGCGAGCGAAATGACTGCTTTGGGAAGATAATTGTGCCTGGAGAAAACCCAGCGACAGGAACACTAGGAATTTTATCTGCAAACCACCTTCCTCTTTCCCCGATAGGGTGAGATATGAAAACTGGCAAGGTGCAGGTGGGAAGGCAGGGAGTGTCATTACCAGAGGGTCACTGCACACATGATAACCCTACCCGCTCTTTTATTCCTTTCATTTTGTTTATGCTCTACACTCGGTTGCCTGCTTGATGAGGTAAACACATTGGTCCCCTGGCTTTTGAAATCAATTTGACTCTGGATTTGTCTCCACAGACACCTGACGGACCCTGTGGCGCAGCTCTGTTATGGGGCCTAGAGGAGCGCTCCCGCTGCCCTTCTCCCCTTCAAACACTGAAAAAGGAGCTGGTGATTAACCGTGAAACGACAGCTCTCCTCGCTAACTCACAGGCACGAATAGAGACGCCGCCACAGTCTCTCCTCATCCTGCCATGTTGCAGTCTTGGGTAGAGGCCAGAACTCGGCAGTTTTTGGATGAGCCTTGTTCCTCTGAGAGACTGTAAAGTAGGTTGAGAGGACAGCCATACCCACAAGTCCCTTACTCGACTAATGAAAACACTGAAAAATAATTAGTGGGATGCAGCCAAGTGTTGTGTTTGACCTTAGCAACCTTCATCCGTCTCTGATTTAACAAACAGCTCCACTTTACTGCTCATGGCTTACTTATCCATTAGTTTTATTGTATTAATACAACCCGTATTACCTGTTATGGTGATAAATGGATCATTACTTTTGGATATAAATGTCTCCTATCAAATAGTGTTGCAAGTAATACAGGGGAAAATGCATATAACATGCTGAACCAAACATCTAAAGTTATCGATTTACTGATATAAACCATAAAGCACATGTTTAAGGATTCGCTTCATTTGACTTGTGCCAATTCAGACTGATCAGCTCCCACGAACGGCCTTTTCTGTATCCGTATTATAGCTTGTAACCGCGCCTGCAGAGTGCTAGTAACCAATGGTAGTCAGGATGATTGTGCTAAATCTTAAAGGTTTTGATCGCTAAGGCTCATGCACACCTTCAGTTTCTTATAGATGAGTGTAGGAGAAAAGGTTTCTGGACAAGAGGAGAGAGAACGCCCACACAGTGTCCTTTTACAGGAAACTTTAGCGGTACAATGTTTCGGCCCTCAGATTGGCCTCAGCGGAAGAGACGTCTGCTGTATCTGTCAGGAATGTTCTTTGTTCCTCAGCTTTGCCTGATGAAGGTCTGAGGACTGAAATATTGTATCCCTAATAATGTTCTTTCAAGTAAAAGGACAGTGTAGGTGTCTCTCCTCTCTTACCTTTGAAAGAATACCTTGAAAAGGCAGATCATTACCCTCGTGCATGAATTGTGGATGTGTGATATATTACTGTGATCTTTTATTAATCCAAAAAGCAGACACAGTCCTCTCATGTGGGGGTCAGACTGTAATGTCAGCACCTGACATTATTTTCACAAGGACTCTTCAGCAAGTTGCTGTCAGAGGGGCCTGAACCCGATCCTCCATGCTGGAGGATCATCTCCTTAATTACCGGGTCACCCTGACACCGAGATGAGGTATGATTTATAAGAGACATTATACTTTAAGTGTTCATAACAGTAATAAGAATCCAGGACACTCGAGGATGATTACAATTATTTCTGTCATTAGAC
>OMLP01046816.1:4332-17847 GCA_900302685.1 Spondyliosoma cantharus
AAAAAAAAAAAAAAAAAAAAAGCCTTTGGAGCCGCTGAATGAGTGTCAAAACACAACTTGCATCTCTGCCAGTCTTATGAGCCACGGCGTCATCTGCTGTTACGCATGGTGTAGCTACAGTTAGCTCATTATTAATGGGCCTCCCTCCATCAGTGTGCAGGGAGCAGATGGCAAACTCTCCATAGATCTTGAGTGTACACGGCGAGCATCTACGTTCAATATGCAAAGAAGGAGCAGGAGGAGGAGAAGGAGCAAAATGGCCTGCCTGGCTGCTTCGAGGGATTCCAAACGTGATGTCACTGCTAATCCCATCAGGAAACACAGCTAAATCCGCCGCCGCCGGGCCAGAGTCATGCAGATCGGCCGTGGCAGCAGCTACGTTGGATGGGATAGGCCTATAAATAGGACTGCAGAGCCGCAGCCTCTGGTGCTGTCGATGGGGACTGGGTGGCAGACGACTCTGCTCCGATGGGGGTGGTCGCGAGGAGGGAGAGGATTCCCCCTGTGACTCAATGCCAAAACGCTCGTCCCCAATGTCACGAGCTCGCTGTAACACACTCGGGCAGAGCAGCCGCGAGGCCCAGCAGCAGCAAACGCACTCAAACACTGCACTGGTTGGCTGTGAGTTTGCAGGCTGCCAGACTGCTGAGCTGAGGGTCGGGAGGTAAGATTATATTCGGTGTTACACTTCATACATCACAATAGTTGGGTTGCGAGTGTACAGTGTGCTTGCTCGCTGCAGGCTGGTGAGTGAGTGAGAACATTTCAGGTTGGTATTAACGCAGTGGAAGTCACTGAACTGGGAGGCATTACAGGACACAGCTTGTATTCATGAAGCAGTTTTTCTTCCAGGTGTGCAAACACTACATACAAAATGAAACCGTGAACACAGGTGTCATATACGTGCAGGCAAAACAAACCTGTGCTGCAACATCTACTGAGAACTGAGAGACATTATTACGACCAGATACAGGTAGAAACTGAGAGCTGTGGAAGTTAAAATAAACTACGTCGTGTTTGACAGCAGTGATACATGAACGTTCAGCTCAACTGTCCGTTTTTAGTCACATTATAGAGAAATACCTGCAAACCACACATTTGTTTCTGATCGCTAACCTTTTACCATTCACTTAAACACCCCCCCTTACACTGACTAAGGCATGAGTACATTAAATCTCTTAAATAATCTTCTGATGTACACATTATAGATATACGTATAGTATTTCTGAGACGGAAAAATGTATTAGGCATGCGTTTTCCAAGATTGTCCTCACAGGAAATATGAGCATCAATTATGATGCTCATATTTCCTGTGAGGACAGCAAATGCCCCCAAAAACAAGTGTTTACATTCAAGTGAGAAAGCTAGCAGCTGTAGGAATGATGACTTTTGTTTGTTGGGAACAAAGGAGGAAACAGTGAGATGATGTTATACAGAGACCACAGAGGGAGGAGACTGAGCGGGATGGATGGATCAACAAAACATCACAGGTTAACAACTGATCATTTCCTGTTTCCTGCCAGGAATTTGAGTTTTTCTAATCATGACTACGATCGTTCCGAAATGGAAACCATTGTATTATCAGAACAAAGGTCTCCTAATATTAAATGTAATGCAAGTACAAGTAGGAGTTTTTAACAGGTTATGAAACAGTCTCTATTCAACACTGACTCAGTGATGTCAGTGAGGATAAGTCATACATTTCAAACTATTTTGGGTCTCATAGCCTGAGGAAAGAAGCTGCTCTGTGGTCTGGTGGTACGTTCCAAAAAACACTTTGCTTTGTTTCACATTCAACCAAACCATTGTTCACTGCTGTTTGCAGTTTTTTGTTTTTTTTTAGATTTCCAGAGCCATGAGTACATCACCTCATCGTCATCCTGCAAACAGCTGTGTTTAAAAAAGAAAAATATGTTGCTTTCAGAACAAATAGATGAGTTCGTCAGATGACGAGCGTAACGACAGGAGTCGGTGGTGCTCATACTGTTTTTTGTCCACAGGCGGCACCAGAGTCAACAAAAAATAATAGTTCATTGTAGCTTTAACTAAGCAGTAAGTATCTACAGTGTGCCGGTGGTAGATCAGAACACACACACACACCTGCCTCAGGTGTCAGGTTCTACTGTCCTTCCTAAGTAATTAATGGACTCCTGCAAGCCAGTCAGAATCATTGCAATAAAGAGTATATGTATATGTTATATATGAATCCATTCAGTGTACACTCATTGTATATACATTTACATGACATTTAGGGCATTTAGCAGGCTTATATATACATTTGGGGCTCATATATAAGCCCCATTTAGTTAGAGCCTTTTTTATCCATGTCTATTTTTTTAGGTTTTAATTTGGGTCAAGGTTATTCAGCCTATAATAACCCAGGTCTAACAGTCAAACAGTGAGCTGGACACCCACTCTGACATATATGTATTAATCTATACATCAAGACATTGAATATCTTTCTTTAAAGAAAAATATGGAGCTATATAGATTCTGTTCAGGTGGTTCAGAGGTGACAGGTTGATCTCTTCACATGCCAACAGTTGACTTATTTCTGGTGGATATGTACAGCTCCTCTGGATTTGAAAGTTGTGTTTTATAAGCAGACTGTTACTGTCTGAAGCTGCTTGCTTCCCCGACGAGAGCTTCTGTGACAGTGACATAATATGAAACAGTTGATTAGGAAGTCAGAACTCTGAGCTAACTAGCTGCTCCACAAAGCCGCTACTGCAGCTGAGTGACAGCGCTGAATCCTCCGTGTGTTTAAGAACTTGCATCGAGTTGTTGATCCAGCAGACGGATTATGCAGATTCAGAAACATGCACCACAAAGCCGAGAAAGACTTCCTGTGGCAGTGTGTGTCAGCCGGGGCTTTAACAGGAGGAACCCTCATGTGTTTTCTCATGACTGCAGTCATACATGACTAAGAAGCTGAATGGATTATGCACATGTGCACATATGTGATTGAAGAAGTGGACTAAAGGAAACTTGCACACACGGAGGTGTTCATGCCAGGAAGGGATTATGTTCTTGGAGGGGAAATCTCCCCTGGCAAACTCGCACACTGCTGCTGTCGGATTCACAGAGTACAACAACTCTACTGGTGGCACTAATACAGAAATGTACCAGAAACACACACCGCTAGGATAGAAGTCTCATGTCTTAATGCACACATGCTGTGCTTTTGGCCCCGCAGCAACTGGAAATGGAAAAAGCCACTCATGATCTCTCAGCCAAGGAATGAAATCCAGCTGTTTAAGATTATTTTTTAGTTTAATAAATGTTATTCCAACACAGGATTGAAAAAAAAAAAGAAAAAAGGATGCAATACGAGGAAACCGAATGTATGACTTTTACTGTAAACTTAAAGCAGCACGTATCGTTGAGGGGAAAACATGAGCTTACATTTGGTTATACTTTATTGTGCTATGATGTATTTAGACAGTAGAGTAGAGCAGACAGTCGTATCTCTTCTTCACCAAACTGCATGAAATGAGGACAAGCTCTAAATTCATTTGCTTTCCTGATCAGACCTCAAGTAATTCCCAGCAGCTCATCCCACCTCCAACCTGAGCAGATTTCTAATCAGCCAAAGCTGAAAACACCTGTGTGGGCGTGCAGTCTGCTCAGCTTCATCTATCTATCTACCATACTGTACAGCCCATAATCCGGAGAGCATTTAGATAGTCATCCTTTTATTTTATTATTCAAGGATTAAACAACGTGTTGCTGTTGAATGGAGAAACCAAAATTGACACACACGCTGTTGGGAAGTGCAGCTCTCACTGTTCATTACTTTCATCAGGAACGAGACGGAAACAGAAGCTATCTGTAAGATGAAAACACTTCAGCTTTTAGTTCAATTTCTACACCTTGATGAACATTTCTGGAGCACAATGTATTTAGTGATTTCTCGCAGTGCCGGTCAGTCATTTCTTTTGGGATGGTTACTGAACGTTTTCCATCATAATGACTTTTTCAGAGTGACCTTTACTTCACTTAGCTGTATCGGGTCATACAGTAACCCGTTAGCAGCGAAAATGCACAGTAAGATGAGGTTATTTTGGTGACAATAAAAGCAAATACACTATACAAACAGTTAAGCTCAATAAGTTATCATAATTTGTTTCTATCATTTACTTCTAATTAACATAATGAATTATGAAATTTCAACTTAATTTAATGAGTTATTGGTGTTCCAACTCAAGGTTTTAAGTCAGTTCAGTAAAATGGAAATTTCAGTGTCAACATAACTTAAACTGAAACTCTATGATGAAAGACGCACTTTTAAGATTACCTTCGTTTTTGGGCAAGTTCATTTTAAATGGAGGCAAGGGCACTTAGCTAGCATCACAAATCGCTATTTTTAAAACACTAAGAAGGCTCGACACAACATGAAACTTTGCTTGTAGCATCACCAGGGTCTCTACACATGAACACCAGCATTGAGAACATTGTTTTGGGAAGCAGGTGAACAATGAAATAAGGTAAGTGGCTGCATTTATCACATAATTAATCTAATCCAATTCATAAATTGCTGCTGAATAAGTTAATTTATGTCCCTAACATTTCTAAACACAGGATAGTCAAGCCTAACATTAGTTACAGTCCTTAGGCCTTAACTTACGTCACTTTTTAAACTTTCAGTAAAAAGAAATGCAAGAAAGTAAGCGTTTTATAACATTCACCCCCTAAGGAGCACATTCATGGTGCTTGGTGAACGTTGTGTATGGTCCCGGTGTAACCTTACCAGTTTGTAACGAGTTAGCGGCCTCATAGGAGGCTCTGTGTCAGTAATTAGTCGTGGCCCGTGTCCTGTGTGTGTGTGTGTGTGTTTGAGCGTGTGTGCGCCGTCCGTTTAGTTAGCAATTAGCCATAGCTTATGCTGTGTTGTTTGTAGTATTACTTGAGTTAACTTGGCGACTTCGCGAAGTGCATCACAAGGCTCTGTGTCAGTAACTAGCCATGTTGTATGTGTGTGTGCGTGCGTGCGTCGTCTGTTTTATCAGCAACTAGTCGTGGCTCATGCTGTGTTGCTACAGGGCTGCTCCAGAAAAAAATGACTTTACAACATTATCTGTTGAACTACTTTTATTTTGTTTCTTTTAACATTAAGCAACGTTATCCGTGTGATGTTAGACTGTGCATTCAGCTTGACCTTATCTTGCTGACTCGAGACATCGGAAGGAAGGTGACTGCCGCCATTTTGGCTTTTTCTGGCTGCGATAAACGGGAGTGAAGAAATGTAGTTATGCTAGTAAGCAAAGTCATTCGAGAAAAGAATACGATTAATATGTTCACACACCTTTTTCTCCTTTTCAAGCCTAACCAGGTTAAAGGGATAGTTCAGTTTTTTTTAAGTGTGCTTGTATGATGTATAAATGGCCACTGAGTATGCTACATGAGTTGGTTAGTTCCAAATAAACTGTTTTTTGTCCGACCAGTTGATGCACTAAAAAAAAATTACATATATGCACATAAACTGGTATTTTATTTTGAGATGGGGCGTCTTGTAGGCAATGAAAGTATGCTGTGTGCGTCACGTGTGTTCATGAACACGACTATTCATTGCTGTTTATTGCCTGTATCTCTGTCTGGCACTGTGCGCTGGTATGATGTACTGGCGGAGAGCAGAGTGTTGTCTACTGTCGCTAATACACTTGGTGGCTATTAGAACCTCATACAACCCCACTTCAAAAAAATGTAACTATCCCTGTACTGTTTATTATATTGACAGTCTTAAATGTATACATTTAATAAAAATGATTATTACTGAGGACATAATTTGAAGCTTTTGTAAGCGGGTTGCTCGTTTTGGGCAGCTGTCTGTCATTTTGGCTAACTGCTCCGACACTGTCGAGATTCAGCTCTCTATCTGTGAATCCAGACATGACCGTGATGTTTGTGACGTCTACTTACCTGATTGGACAGAGGCAGTAGGGGAGAAGGAGAGAACTTCAACTCAGTCATGTCATTTTCCTTGCCCTACACTGATGTTAATGATAGAATTAAATATTAAAATACTAGTAGTGATTTATTTTTGATAAGTTAATTCATTGTTATATTGTGTAATACAAATAATTGTTTAATTTAAAAAAAATAACTTAGATTAATTGATAAAAAATAATTGATAAGTGCAGTCCTGATATATTTAATTACTGAACATTCCTTAAAACCGGTGTCAAAGTCTCATTCTCGTGAACTCAGTATTTCACCTTGTATCGTCTCTAAAAATAATAGGGTGAGTATCTGGTTTAGGACCACATATGAATGTGACCAAAATCAAAAGAGAAACATTAGATTCCCTGTGCTATTCATGGTTATGAAAACAATTATGTGCTCATAAGAAGGGGAAAAAGGGATTATGATTTGGTCAACTTTTGTCTGCAGTCTGGACAGGGACAATTTAAGGACAGGTGTGTGATGAGTGCTACAAATAGTTTATGGTGGATATTTTTACTTAAAGTGCATATTTTTTCACCATTTTCAGGTAAAAGTTGTCTACAATGCTTCTGCGCGTCATCACGTCAGAAAATGAAATCAGACGTCTTCCAGTTGAGGGCACCCCCTCAAGTGTCGAGGAGCTGTACCAGGTGTTACGAACCAACCTTGGTCTTAGGGGGGATTTATTTTACAGTTTCAGGATCCTGATTTTAATATCCAGTTGTGCAACCTAACAGATATAAGACCTTCCTGTGGAGCATGCAACTGTTCACAGCTGATGACTTTTCAGATTCTACACTGGACACAAGCAGCCTTCCTTCCATCAGTAGTGGGGATTCTGGCCTGACCCTTTCCCAATTCCACAGTTCTCACACGATGTGGACTGAGAGAAGCAAACTGTAGGTACACTACGGGTGGATCTGTGATGGTGATTCCTAAAGGTTTAAAGACTGATATCCTTGACATACTTGCAGACAGTATGTCAAAGATTACAGCTTATCCTGAGATGGACCACTACGAGAGAGTAGCCAAAGCACTGGTGGAGAAGCATCCCTGTCTGTGAGAGCCAGGGTCTGAAAAGGGATGGTATTCATGGTTTCACAGCCTGAAATGTAAGCTTGGAAACTACCGGCAAAAGTTGACTGCAGCAGGATGAAGTGGTCATAAACAAACGAAAAGGAGGAGGCTCAAAGGGAAAATGTGTCAAGAAGTCCAAGAAGGGTGAGGTGAATTATTGTCCTGATCCACCTGAAGGACAGTGTCCTGAATACATGGAGGAGAAACGCCAGATAATGGAGGCTGAAATGCAAAAACAAGACCCTGATCACCAGCTGTTGAATAATCTGATGGTTGCCACGTTTTATCAGCCACTCATCACAGAATTAATTTCCCGGTGTCCAGCTCTGTTCCATGAGAGACAAGTATTCACATGACTGCAATTATATTCTACAAAGAGTTTTAACCTTCCTATTGTCCTCCGGGGTCAAATTGACCCCACTGTCCCTTCCTTCCTCCTTTCCTCCCTCCCTTCCTTACTCCCTTCCTTCCTCAGTCATTTCCTCCCTTCCTTCCTCCTTTTCTTCCTTCCTTCCTTCCTCCCTTCTTTCCTTTTTTTCCTTCCTCCTCCCTTCCTTTCATACTCCCTTCCTCACTCATTTCCTCCTCCCTTCCTTCCTTCCTTTACTCCCTTCCTTTCTTTACTTCCTTCCTTCTTCCTCCCTTCCTTCCTTGACCTGAGGACAACCAAAGGCTTAATCATGTTATGTCAGACAATTTACTGTGTCCTATTGAGAAATATGTTGATCAGTATTTTCTGTCTGTCTCCTCAGATTATGGCATAATTCAAGAGGATTGTCACTGTAGACCTCCTGGAATCTTTTCTCAAAGGACTTGATGGTCTGGTCCCAAGACTGCTGGGAGGTGTACAAAGCAGCAACTAAGTCTGGAAAGAAGCAGTCAGTAAAAGAGATTTTAGAGTGCCTCGTGAGAGATGTAAGTGGAAGAGGGGATGACTAGAAAATTAGGCACTGTAGCGCCACATTATGTAATAATGTAATACATTTTCAATTAATTATGTAATAACTGCATTTTGTAATAAACTTTGCTGCATTTTGTAATACGTTCTTACATATTGCAACAGTAATTACAAAATGCAGGTGTTGCACTTTTTCTTATCAAGAAAATGTAATAATTTGGTGCATTATGTAATAAACCACCAAAATGGATGTCTTAATTAGAAAAAAACATTATACCATCAGAACGACATTGACTTTAAGCATACCAGCATAAATCATAAATATTAATTAATTTTAAAAATTAGTAGGATGTTTCATTGGTCAAATCTAAATCAAATATAACTGAATTCATAGAGAATGTGTTTGAAAGCTCATAGAGACAAAAACTGCACTAAATGAGTGTTACTGGCACGAACATTATCGCTGCACTGAAATGTTGGGAGACACACACACATGCAGTCTGGATTATGTTATGCAAATATTATATGTGATAGAAAGCACACAAAACACGAAAAACAAATATGGAACAGAAAATGTAACACATTTTGCCCTTTATCTGGAGTTACAGGATATGTAAAACAAACCCTCACAATATATGGCATCATTTGTTATGTTTGTCATAACATTTAGAGAGACACATGAGATAAGAAGGGCTGCTGCTCTGCTTGGTCTGCTATACTACATATCAGATCAAGATCCATCAAATTTCATCAGGATGTGTGATGTAAGAATATTTTCTTAAATTTAAAAAATATTTAAATATGGTATGCACTTGAACTGACATTGATACTTTACGGTGGGACTTTTACGTGGCTAGAATTGGCTAAAATATCTTCTGTTGTTGGCCTCATCCTCAACACTTTACCGATCTGCTTCTGTGGCATTACTATGCTCTTCTTCTCCAAACCTTTAATTTCGATATGGTGTTGTGAAGCTGATGTACTTGCGGATGAATATGGTCATTGTTTCTGCTTTTCAAGTCACGTGCTGAGAACCTGGATGAAGCCATGAAGGGGATGCAGCTTGGAATCCTGATAGGCTATGAAGGCGAACAAGGGGACATTCCACACGAGATCTTCAATGTGGCAGTTGTGGTTGCGGAGACCATTGTGCTTCTCAACATTAAAGATGTGGCACACAGCTTTGCCATGCTTATGGCCGTTATCTACAGTGTTAATCTTGAGTATCCAGATGCCATGAAGTATTCCTTTGAGTTTCTTAGGAGAGCGGTAATGAAGATCAAACCAGACCAAGCCCAACCTGAGTACACGGATTGAGAAACAGAATCTTGAGGTACAAACTGTAACATCTGTCCTCTGTTTTCAACTTCAGTTTCTCATGTGGAAACAAAACCTTCAGGATTGAGCTGAACGTATGTACTGTGAACAATCATTACTGTCTCAGGGTTTTCTTTTTGAGATTGCTAAGGAAAACACACTGATCTTGTCCCACTGCATTATATTGCACTGATAATGAGGGCTAATGGCGTTGACTGTTCAATGCAGAATTGTGATGTTAAAATGTGGGGAACTTTGTTTTAAGACGTGATACAATTTCATTGTAAATTCTCTGACAACACAAACCAGCCTCCAAAAGTTCTATCTTTTCAGTGGAATAGGACATAACAATTGGAATCTTTGCATTTCTTTCCTCATTGTCACTAGGCAATTGTTGCTGTTCATTCTTTTATTATTCACTGAAGAAAACTTGGAGCTTGACCATCTTCATTTTGTTGGACTGACTGGGATGATGGTCTCAGATGTTCTCTGCTCTGGCAGACTTGTTTTATTTAGCATAAAACATGTTTTATGAATGTTAAATGCACTTTGCAAAGTTTCAGCAACTGCTAAAGCACTGTTAATAACCCACTTAATGGTTTTGATTGTTCTGTGCTCTCTGGCAGATGTTTATTTTTTTATTAATATTATAAGACACTTTAATGTGAACTGTGCTACATCTATTTACTTTAACCCACCTGTCAAGGAAGGAAAGGATGGAGGGAGGAGGAAGGAAGGAAGGAGGGAGGATGGAAGGAAGGAAGGAAGGAAGGAAGAAAGGGAGGAGAAGGGAGGGAGGAAAAGGGAAAGAAGGGAATAAAGGAAAGAAAGAAGGGAGGCAGGAAGAAAAAAGAAGGGAGGGAAGAAGGAAGCAAAGGAGAAAGGGAGAAATTAAGGAAGGAGAAGTCTGTTGGACTGATGATTGTAGTAAGAGCTGATTGAGTCGACTTACTAATTTACTCAATATTCTTGTTTAACATGCATAAATATGGTCTCAGACTGGCTTTTAGGTTTGCCATCTGCCAAAATTGTATTCGACAAAGGACGAAACTGTAAGTGTAATTCAAATAAATGTGTTTGAAGTTGAGTTGTAAGTGTATTCAGTGTAATCTTTTAGGAAACTGGTGAACTTGCCATTATTCAAGATGGGATACAAATTGAAAACATTAGTCTACTTAATTTGCAATAATAATAAGTTCAATTGCTGCCATAAAAACACGAGTTGATGTAACTTGAAAAGGCAGTTGGTATGAATATGGTTAGTTAGTTAAACTGGAAAATGTGAGTTGAATTACACACCCTGTGTAATTGTATGTTCCTTTGACAAGCCAAAGCAAATTTTCTCAAATAGATAATGTAATATAGTTATTACTTTCAACTCAGAGTATCAAGTTCAAACAATAAAAATGTATGAGTTACCAACTAGTATAACTGCATTTTGTGAGATGAAATAACATATAATTGTGGGTTTCTTTGACAAGAGAAAGTTTTTCTTAATGCATTATGTAACGTAGTAAGTTATTTCAACTCAGTGTATTAAGTTTAAACAATAAATGATCATTAATTAAGCAACTTGTATGAATTACCTTCCTGAGTTGAAATAAAGCTTTTCTCAAAGTTGAGTTTACTTATGTTTTTAAGGCAGCAATTGAGCTTTTTTAAGTTTAACCAGCCTAATAATTTTTACAGTGTACAGCCCAGTCGCCAGGGTAAAATGTTGGCAAGATGGTTTACCATCGCACTGTGGTGGTAAATATTACAATATTTATAAGCATGAATCCACTGGATTTTTGAGACACTTGGGAACATTTTCCAGCTGTTTGAGGTGACAAAACAGCTAGTCTTCAGTAAAATGGCCACATAGTTCCACTGTGACAGCAGGATCCAACGACCCCTATTTATGTGTCGTGTTAAGCATCTTCTTGTGGCTGAAGTAATTTTGACGCCAGCAGAGGAGAAAGTCGGGTGAGAAAGCATTAAGAGCAACATGGCTCACAAAGCGTGGTGAGCAGGAACGCATGGCTGGGTTAAACAAGCACGGGACTTCACCCAGGACAACAGTGGTTGTGTTCATTGTGAAAGCAAAGCTAAACATTAGTTATTTTAACTAAACCTAACACTAACCAGATGTGTTTTGTGCCTAAACCTAACCAAATCTTAAAAACAGCATTGTCACAACATAAACTGAAAACTGAACTTAAGTTTCAACGTATCTGTGGTTTGCAGAAATATACATTACCAAAATGTATTAATATGATTGGGTTTGCTTAAAATCAATTTAAAAACACAATTTTATGGTGTAGAAAATGATTAACCCGAAATGATTGGAAACACAAAAACTCCTTGTGGTTCTGCCTTTTTTTATTATACTCATCACACACTGAAGTTGCAACAGATTGTTCCATTGAGTGTTTAGGATGTGCCTGTATCTGAATGATCTTTACGTAACATTTCAGCTGCAGCAGCATAACATTGTTCACACAAGAAGAAAGCTGAAGTGTAAAAAATAAACTAAAGTCATATTACACAACACTCATACCATCACGGTTTAAATATGTCGGCGCTACAGCAGCAGCAGGGCGCCTGGTCAGAGCTGCTGCTGTGTTTAAAAATGTCAGTAATGAAAAGTGACAGGCGTAACCAGCTGACCTCTGCAGTTCTGATCCCTGGTTCACCCCACACATCCCCTCAGCTGCTGTGTGACATGCTGATCGGTACGCAGACAAGCGTCAGAATGTTAATGATGTGTAAAAACCAGAGTGGGAAGAGCTTAACGACAGTTCTGTTCTCTCTAACCTTCACATATTACATACAAGCCTCTTTCTTTTAAACTGTGACGTATTCTTTCAGTCCTCATGATGATCAAGTCAATGATCAAGCTGCTGAAATTCTGCATGAGTCTTCTCTCCATCAGTCATGAGCACAGACTTGCTTACAAAGTGATAAATTGTTTTTTTGCTCTAATTATTCTGCGGCTGAGTTGCTAATTTGTTTGCTGGTTCCTGAATATTCTAAAAGAGACCTTAATGAGCTCCGAGCCTTCACGGAGTTCTCTCCTAGGACTCTGTAACTTTCAGAAAAGCTAAGAACAACAAATACACTTACACTTTGTTGTCAGTTGCTACTCTTCTGATATTTGTGTCACTATTGCTTGTATTACCTCTGTAATGGAGTATGTTTCTCTCTCAATTAGTTGGCGGGATATTTCTTGTCTACAGGTTTGTGAAGCCATTGAGGGACACACGATGAATTTAGTTTAGTTAGAATCCAGGACGTTGTCAAAGGATTTTCATTTTCACCGATTTCTCATTAACTCCTTCAGGAGATGATTAAGAAGAATTCCATGATCACCTGTCACTATTTGAATTTTGATATATATATATTGGTCCAAAACCCCAATAAACCCTTATGTTATCCTCATATCAAACAGCCGGGCTCTACTGATGGCAATGTTGGTTGGTCCACCACTGTCACTGCAACAACATTATGCACAAAGATTGACGTTTTCCTCAGGATTTCTAAAGTATTAACTCTGGTGATCACCTGACTTTTAATGTAGCGCCAGTATCCAATGCACAAATATTACAAAACTAATGACATCGCTGTAAGCCTCGGCTTTATTTCCCATTTAGTGCTATTAGCAATTATTAGAATGCTAACACACTAAGCCAAGATGGAAAACATTGGTGTAAGCATTGTCGCTGTGAGTTTATGAGCATGTTAGCACTGTACAGTGATGGAATGTAACAAGTACATTTACTCAAGAGCTCTACTTGAGAACAATTTTGAAGTATTTGTACTTTGAGTATTTCCATTTTTTGCTACTTTATACTTTCAATCCTACATTTAATTGATATATTTAGTTATTATACTCAGAAGAAATGTCTTTGATTGAACTTAATTAAATCATCAATCAAATATTTCCGCTTGATCAGATGAATTTCGTTCAGCTTTAAATGTCCTATTTATAAGATTTCCCAAATCATCAAAATTGTCATGATTCTGTGTTCTGTATGTCTAGTTGTTTTCTATGCCCTCTCGTGTCTTGTCGGTGCCTCTGTGTTTGTCTCCCTCTGTCTGCCAGTAAGTTCTCCTCTGTGATTTTTCCCCCTCGTTACCTCACCTGGCCTCCTCCCTCCTCTCTCCTCACCTGTTTCTCGTCTCGTCATCAGTGTCTGTGTATTTGTGTCTGCCCTGCCCTGCACTCCCTGCTCGGTCATTGTTTTCCCCCAGTTGTTCCTTCTGATGTCCCGTATGCCTTGTCTCCTGTCTGGTTAGTT
>OMLP01046817.1:325-21294 GCA_900302685.1 Spondyliosoma cantharus
TTCCCTCCTCTCTCCTCACCTGTTTCTCGTCTCGTCATCAGTGTCTGTGTATTTGTGTCTGCCCTGCCCTGCACTCCCTGCTCGGTCATTGTTTTCCCCCAGTTGTTCTTTCTGATGTCCCGTATGCCTTGTCTCCTGTCTGGTTAGTTTGGTTTTTTGCATTTTTGAACTTTGCCCTTTTTATTTGTTACCTTGTTTCTTTTGGACTTCAGCTTAGTTATTAAAGCTCGCTTTTTGTTCCTGATATCTGCCTGCTGTGTCTGCTTTTGGGTTCACCCCTTTGAGCTTCCCCCGCGATCCCTGACAAAAATGATTTGACGAGTTGGGATGAGACTCAAAACTCAACTTTTCTTACAAATAACACCATTTGTTGTGGAATTTCAGCTCGCTTGACCATTCAGGAGAGATGAAAAAGACCCAAAGACACCGATGACTTATGTTGAGATAGTTTATAGAACATGATCATGGAGGAGCAACATAACATCCCGTCAGACATCTGTTCTGTAGACATATCTACAGTAGCTTTGAGTATCTAGGTTGCAGAGACCATGAGAAGATTGCGCGTAAAACAATTGTCACTATCCTTATCCAGACTTTTACATCTGTCAAAGCTAGGTATGACCTGCTCTTGTACAGAGACAAAATGACCAGGGAGAATCATACAATTTCCCCACACCTTTAAGCAATTCTGTCTTGGGTTGGGTCAACTTTATTCATTAAGGTTGTTTTAATTCATTTACCAGGGTTGGGTTCAACACATTTTACACTAGTAAAATTAGACTAGTAAAAATAAAGTTGATCCAACCAATGTATATTAAGTTGGTCCAACAGAATTGCTTAATGCTGAAAGAAAACTATCAAATCGCATGGAAATACTCTATGATTTCAGTAAGTAAATTCCAATAAAAACTTTTGAGTACATTGTTTTCACATTAAAGTGTACTTTGTCGAGGTAAATCTTGCTGGAGGTAAAACTGACACTAGAGTGGTAGATGGAGTGTCGGAGTTTGAAGATTAAGGCCGTATTTGACGAGTTGGGAGTGAGAACGAGTTGCCTATTTTCTCAGCATTGATTTGTGGCGACTCTACAGAAAAGCAGCACTTGTATCACATCATCTTCCAGGCGACTGTACCTTGATTGTGTGAATTGTGTGACCGTCTGTTGTGTGTCTGTTGTGCTCCACAGGAACAAGTCAACACACAACAAATAATGCTACGCTGTCTGATGCGGCTGATGTGTGATACACTTCAGACTTGTTCATCTGCATCTGGATGTAGTTCTGCCTACAAAACCCACAGTGACAGCCTTGATGTCTGCCTCTCTGAGTGGAATTTACTTCTTTACTTACATTTAAAAAAAAAAGTAAAAACTTTCTGGCAAGATTTGGATCAAGTTTGATGCAATTAAAATTCCTCCTGCTATTCATTTGTCCCTGTCTTAGATTATTTATTTATTTTTTTGCATGTGCAGGCAGATTTAAATTTCCACACTTGTTTGGTAACACTTCTGTTTTCTTCACTCCCACAGCTCGTCGCCATAAAAACAGATGGCTCTCCTGCAGATCGGCATCCCTACTGCGTTCACAGACGATCGTAAAAATGAGCCACAGTTGATACGACGCAGTTTCATCAGGGCCAGAATATCTTGTCATGCGAGTAGGACATGGAGCTGAATAACAATACGATACAATGTCAAGGCAATGACAGACGCCTCTCTGGGGACCAGTCGTGTGACCCGGCAGATAGAGAGAAGAGGATTCTTGTCACTGTGTGTTTGGTGTATAGTGAAAATGTGTGTGTGTTTCAATGTAAGAGAAATGACAATGTGAGGCAGAAAAGGGCTGCAAAAACAGAGATGGAACATGGATTTATCCAAAATGTGTGATCTTTTGTCTTGGTGCTCTGGCAGGACTGCTCTGCAGTTTAAATCCAATGAAACACACTGAAAAACAGTGAAGGAGTAAAGCCGGGCCTCTAACCAGATTACTGACTTTAGCAGGATGCAGATGTTTATTTTAACATGTTAAAGATTTTTGGTGTCGACAATGTCAATAAAATCAATGCTTTTAGATAAGAGCCTTTAAATTACAGAGCCTTCTGAGGTCTCCTTCTGGGCAGCCTTCAACAGGCCGTCACACTGATGGTGGGGTGGGGAGGGTTGTGGAGGAGGGGCGAAGCTGCATTCACTGCAGGGATAGCCAAGTGACAAAGAGTAGAAGTAGAGCAGTATACATTCCTTACAGCTAACATGATCTTTGCCTGACAGAAATGTCTGTTAACATACTGTATTACCAACCCAATCACCTGAATAAATGTTGGCAATGTACATTTCTTCAAACCACAGGTATGCTGAAAATTTCCATTTTTTTTGCAACTTGATGTTTTTTTTAGTTAAATTTTGGATCTGGTTAGGTTTACACACCTGTAACTTCACCATCATCCTGTTCACCTCTATACCTGAAAATCAGGTGATAAACATTGTAGGAGCCATGAATGAATAGGTGCTTTTTCTATTAATCACAAGGTGAAGTGATATTGTTATACAATAATATATATATATATATATATATATATATATAACTTATTTTCGAATAGCAGTGAATTCTTTTAGGAAGCACGTCAGACAATCAATCAGGCCCAACCTCAGTCTCTCAGCGACTAGTTTGTTTGTTTAAGTCGCTACAAACTTGTCATGTGAACGTGACACCTTTTGTTGAAATGTCAATATGGTATGTAGCTGATGACACGTTTAAATGTGAATGTGTGAGGGGTTTGCAGAAATGTAAAGTATTCTGGAGACTGGACTGGTTTTACACTGAGCTCGACAAATGATATTTGAGCTCAATAGGAAGTTAGATTTACATTTTCTTTCCTTTATAAGCTTTTAGTATTTTCATAGTGAAAAACAATTACATCAAAGGCACTCTGTGGAAACCTCCTAAGTTTACATCCACTGTGAAGCAACAAGCCATCACACTGTACACTAACGTGCATTGACAAGAAATCAACAATCACATCTTACTGAACAAACATGTAGGATGACCGGGAGCAATTCTTTTCAGAGGAGATAAACAGAAGACAGACTCTCCCTCACAGAGGAACTGTAATGTGTTTTGAAGGCTGTGAGTAAGTTGATGGGATCGTTGCAAAGGCACAAAGATTCTGGAAGGAAGCCCACGAGCGAAACAAAGCCGCCGGCATCTAAAGAATCAAAGCTGCCGTGCTGTGACATCTGAGACGTAGAAGTCAGAACGAATTCCCCATGCAATGATTGACCCTCTCGCTCACAAACTTGTCAACGTTACAAAAACATGGATCAGACATGCCAGAGAAAAGACATCTAATCGCTCACAAAGACAAGATAGGAATATGGAAAAATGTATGCGACAGTGCAAAGATGGTTTGATTTATGAAGTTTGATGGAGCTTATCAGTGGCAGGCAAACAGTGAGGAGACATCAAGTTGACAAAGTAAAATTCAAAGTGGGAGTCATTTGGGGGCAGACTGACAGTTAATTCCCTTAAGCTTTCTTGGAGTTCTGAAAGTTTGAGACCGTGCATAAAGTCTCAAAGTGAGCCTGAACATCATTTTAGCACCCTTGGTTTTTATTTTCAAGGGAAGAACTCCTTTGATTCAGAGTGGCGTCACTCACTGCGCTGTTGACATGATGACTTCTGATGTTCACAGTGTGCGGTAAGTCGGCCTGTAGATGATCCTCTCACACCATCAGATATAGACAAGGCGTTTATCAAGTTCACCAAAAAACTCAGAGAACTAGGCATAGACTGGCTGTGCTTGCTGGAGCCTCGCGTTCACGTCCATGACTGTAAATGAAAATGAAAAAGTACTGTATACGTGAAGAGGAGAAGAATCGAGATTACAGTGAAGATGTCACCAAGTATCAGTACAGATACTGTAAATAACAATCAGGAGAGGTTGAAATAACTGAAAATACCATTGTGAAAAAACATGTCCACACATGTCTTGACATTTTACTGACACCAAACAGTACTAAAACAATTATTTGGTTATATTAAAACTGTCTTATTTGATCATTTTTACCACTTGGGGGCAGTGCAACAAGATGAAAATATTAAATATAAATATTATAAGTATTCTATACATATTGATTTTTCTATATATTGACAAATACAACAATATTTTTATACATAGTGTAAAATATATATAGCAAGTAATATATGCAGAATATATTGAGATTTCTAAGTAAATATCATATATTACCAGAGATTTACCAAAGTGTACATTCATTTTGTTTGTAATATACTCCTCAGGCAAAGTTAAAATATGTTGCAGTGTATTGTCAAGTAAATATTGACTCCTTCCATCTAGTAAATGTATTTTTATATTTTATATTAAATTATATTTTTTAGTATATTTTAATAGAAACAAGAAAACAGTAGCATGTTTAGACACTTAGCTGTTTGTGTCAAAATAATGAATTTAAAGATTATTTTCAATCTCTATTTCAGCTCTGGTTTGGTTTCCACAAACTCCCCAAACTGAAGACATTCATGTGACCTGTGATTACGACTGTTTTGTATGTTTAGTAAGTAAAAAACATGGCAAAAATCATCTTGTGTTGTAGCCAGTGTAACCAGTGTCTCACTAACCTTTGGTGTTGCTGTAACAATATAACATAATTTCCCAGTTTTGGTATTTCTTATTTGAGCCTCCCTGTATGTTGTGATTCTTACACAGGGTCACCATTTCCCTTTGAAACTTTCTATGTTGCAATCATTTTTCATAGACCTCTCTCACAGAAGACATTTTGTAATTCATGAGCTTGGTATATGGTATTGTGGTTCACTGGTATGACTCTCTTGAGCAACTGACTGGACATCATCAACAGCATTAGTTCCACCTCTGAAAATTCAAAATGTCTGCTGTGAAAAAGTCTTACTATCAATGAAGGTGAATGGCTGAGACCTATTACGTTGATTAAGATACGACGAGATCGATAAGACGAGATTGGATAAATGGCTTCAGTTTACTGAATCCCACTGGGAAATTAGTTAAATCACCAGCACTAGGAGATGTTGCTGCAGGAAAGTCATCAGAATTCAGCAGCAAAACTGGCAATTGAATCCAAATGTAAATATAAACATATCTTTTGAGCAAGTGTGTCTGGACCATCTTGCTCAATTTAAATTTGATACTTTGATAGAGAATAGAGTTTTTCGCTCGGATCTACTGTCTATGTTATAAACAGGAGCAAACATATAAATGTCATGTGAGTGAGAAACATCCTCAAATCCTTGAAATAACAGATTAGTGACGGTACATCATGCAATTCTCCTCTGCAGTCTCAGATAACAAATCCACCATTTTTACCAGCAGCATCTCTCTCCCT
Source organism: Spondyliosoma cantharus (assembly GCA_900302685.1). Lineage (NCBI taxonomy): Eukaryota > Metazoa > Chordata > Actinopteri > Spariformes > Sparidae > Spondyliosoma > Spondyliosoma cantharus. Next base: position 5,697 of record OMLP01046817.1, read on the forward strand.
CCCAACTCTCTGTTCTGCAAATGGATGACCATATTTCCCCTCCCCCCCCTCTTGATAAGATGTTCCTCGTAATGCTCCTGGGACCCCCCACCCCCACCTCCGCCCTCCTGCTCCTGTTGCAGTTGGATCACATTGGATTGATCAGGGCAGATCCATACAATTAACCAGGAGTCAAAGCTTTTGAGTTAGCGTCCTTCACATCCAGAACTGCTGACTCAATGTAGAGCAGCCGAGCACCATTGAGCCTCGTCTCCACTGCGGTGCCAGAACGAGGCTTAAAGAAACGCCATTTCTTCTGTTTTGTCACTGATTCATTTCTCAGTCAGATGATTATTTAAACAGATTTTAATAGGTTGAATTTGAAGGTTGTAAATTCACACCAACTTTAGCAGGATTAAATTTGAATTCTGCCCAGGTTTAATTTCCAGGTCTCCAATAATAAAAAAACTGTATGCCATCACTGCACTTTTAGGGCACTTTGGATGAAATTGCGGATTTCAGTTACCTGAGGACAGGATGAGGTTGGTTGTGGTACCTGCAGTGCGAGGTGAAAAGCAGGATGGGATTGAGCAGTGACACAGTTCATGGTGATATCAAGGAAATAGCGAAAGGCTCCATTTTCTCTATTGTGTGAAGTCAAAGTGTTATTTTACTTTTTGTTTCGCATGCAGTTTCCATTTTTGTCAGTCTGCCCTCACTTTCATGGTGTCATTTTGGAACTCAGTGACAATTGACCTATTCAGTAATTTAGGTATGAGGACATGTTAGGTTTCTTTCTTATACTTGAGCTCCTACAGTTGGCACAATGTTCTTGCTTTTCATAATAACCAGGTTCTTCTTTACAACTTTCAACAAAAAATAGGAATTCAGAAATGCATCACTTCCTGTTTCAGAGGAAAGCTGAAAGGTAGAAAGTGGTTTTCCAAAGGTTATGAAAACCTTAATACACCTTATTAATTAGTAAGTATTTAAAAGCAGCTTGGTACGAATTTAGGGTTTTGGTTTGTCAGTTACCTCTAGAGTGGTGATAGTAAATATTATAGTAGCGAAAGAGGAAGTCAGATGAAGAAGTACAAAGAGCAAAAAAGTCTGCAAAGGAAGGATGTCAGAATTGGGGTAAACAAGCACAGTTAGTCACCATCATTGTTTCTATAAACCACAGCTATGTTGAAATTTGCACAACATTTACATTTACATTTAAGGCATTTAGCAGATGCTTTTGTCCAAAGCTACTTACAATAAGTACATTTGTCACAAGAGAGAAACCACAACATATCACCATTGATGGAGTAAAATTACATATAGGAACGATTGTCGAGCCCTCATCTGAAGATCGGATCTAAATTTTTTGGGGGAGTTTTTGTGTGTGTGTGGGGGATCATGCTATGCGCGGTCGAGGGGGAAGCCTGACCAAATTAATCTTGAGTCTTTTGCAGAAGATGGAGGGTGATTCCGGTGTCCTGACATTGTTCGGGAGTTCGTTCCACCACTGAGGTGCCAAAACAGTGAAGAGTCGCGACTTCGCTGAGTGGGCTTTGTTTGCTCTCAGTGATGGGGGTACCAGCCGGCCGGCTGATGTAGACTAGCGAAGTGCTCTCGCTGGGGCATGTAGTCTGACCAGTGTTTGGAGGTAGATGGGTGCAGTTCTGTTGACGGCCTTGAAGCCCAGCACCATTGTCTTGAATCGGATGCGGGCCACAACAGGAAGCCAGTGGAGGTCACGGAGGAGGGAGGTCACATGGGAAAATTTGGGAAGATTGTAAACAAGGTGCGCTGCAGCGTTCTGGATACACTGCAATGGTTTAGTCGCAAAGGTGGGGAGTCCAGCCAAGGGGTAGTTGCAGTAGTCCAGATGGGAGATGACCTGCGCTTGGACCAGGAGTGCAATCACATCCATGCGATGTGATTGCCGAGCCTAGTGATCTAGTGTAGAGGGAAAACAGAAGCGGTCCTAATACTGAGCCTTAAGGGACACCAGTTTCCAGAAAGCAGGATTTGGACAAGGAGCTGTTCCATGTAACCTGAAAGGTGTGATTTGTCAGATGCAATTTGTCAGGTATACGCATTTTGACGACACATGTCAAGTCATGTTCACATTACATATACATGAGCTGACTTTCAAAGAAGGTGGTGGAAATAATGATGTGGGTGGCAGGTGGTCAAGACACCTGCCAACCCAGAGACCATTGTTTGAGACTGCTTTTCAACATTTGTAAGTGTGAAAACAGTGGATATTTAAATTGAAATAGGTGGCATTTTCCAGGTAAGCCAAAAAAAAATATTTTTTCGAACCCTGACCAAGTGATGTTTTGTGCCTAACCCTAACCAGAACATAAACATAGCATTCTTGCTACATAACATGTAAATGAACGGAGTAGAAACATTACGTTGCAACACATCTCTGGTTTGCAGAAGTGTATTTTGCCAACATGTATTCTGCTGAATGGGTTGATTGGATACATAGAAACTAGAATAAATTCACTGTTGTTCAGTAAGTTTGTCTGAAATAAGTATCACCATATGTGTCTATAGAGAAAGAAGAGTGAAACAAAATAGATTGAAAATGCATAGAAGAGAGAAGTTCGAACAGAAGGTAAAAAGGAAGAAAAAGGCTGTGCAACATTTTACCAGCCAATCTAGGGTTAAAAAATGTGTCCTTTAGACCCCCATCAACATCCCTCATCTGTTGTTGCTTTTAAACAATTTGCAGAGCTTTTAGTGTTTGACTGAGCCATTAAGCCCTCTGTTTAAGGAATATCAGTCACTTAAGCTGCATCTTGCATTCAGATTTTGGGTTAACAAAGTGAAAGGCTCGGACAAAAAGCACATTTGGCCTGTAACTGCTTTTTGTGATGGGGCAACGCTGGAAAGAGCTTCTTAAGACATTAGTGTTTATCATCTGAGTGCAGTTATACGCTGGAGTACAGATCATTTCAACCTCCATCCTAATACAGAGAGACGAGAACAGCTCTGATTTATACATGTTGGAGAAACCTATGAGTGGACGCAGTATGGTGTCTAATTTATAAGGTGTAATATTCCTGGCGGTCATTAATTTGGTTTTAGAAATGACCTGCAGGAGTTTAAAGCATCAGTGAATCACTGTCATCTGTTAATCTCAGTTTATAGACTTAACTTTCATGTCAAGTCTTTTATCTCTGTGTTTTACTGTATGATTGGTTTAACTTGTTATTCTAACTACACACTAATCTACAGTCTTCTTATACTAAACCAGTTTTTTATTTATCTCAAAAACTTTTTAAACCCTGTTGTAAAACTGCTGCAATTTATCATTTCAACTTTTAATTTGCTTTAGGATAAAAAAGTTCCTATTATGTCCAACAGACAGGGAGGATTATAGTTGTCTCAGAATGTTGAAAATGAATACCTAAATTAATCTTAGTCGTCCAATTACTATGCATGCTATGCTATAAATCAGGGGGTTCAGCTTCATAAGTTTTGGTTTAAAAGGAACAGTTACCCCAAAATGAAAATCCAGTCATTATCTACTCTACTGTACTACCATGATGATGGAAAGGTGGCTGAAGTTTCGGGTGAAACCCGCTGAGAAAAAGAAAAATCCAAATTATTAGACATATTTAAACAAAGAAAAAAAAAATAACGCAATAGTAACTTTCCCTGGTAACTAGTTACTTTTATAGTGGACTAATTCAGTTACTAACTCAGAGAATTAACTAGTAACTATAACTAATTACTTTTTAAAAGTAACGTGCCCAACACTGCACATGTCAGAATGAGATCTTTTTTTAATTGTAAGCTCAATCACTTGGTCCTTTTTTATGTTTCATGTTTTTTATACTCATTTGATGTTTTTTATCTTTCTGCATGTGTGTTGTGTTTTTAATCACCAGTGTTATTGCATCGTGTTTTATTTGTTCTTATGTATAATAAGTATTGTTTTAGAACTCTGGACCCAGGGATCTGAAAAAGTTGGGATAAATTGCATCACCCTAACCCTACCCTCCATCTCAGGAGTTGTGGATAACACCTCTGAGAGCTGTTAAATGGGGGTAGAAAACATTTGAGTGGAAGAAGAGGAAAAGACTACAGTGATCAAGGAGGCAGGCAGCAGTGACATGGAGTTTCCTGTATTTCGAGAAGTGAACAAGGGCACTTTCACCGTACACGTTCGCTGAAAAAGAACAAAGGGGATGTCTTCAACAGGCAAGAAAAAAGTCAGAATGAGACAGCGCACGGGTCGTCGCGGAGGAGCCAGGCCGAGGTGGAGAAATTGGTTCACAAAACGATAAGGAATGCAAATTACATGAACTGATTAAGTGTGTGAGAGCTGCTGTTGCTGTGCGACCACCACTGAGAGTGCCTTCTTTTTTTGTCTTTCCATAGTGGCGGCGAGAGGAGGAGCATCTGGCGGAGCACTAGGGCCGGCATAGAGAGATCCACGGCCACGGGAGTCTCTATCCCCCCTTTGCCCCTTAAGATTTTAGTACCTCCAATCCCCATTTTTCTTGCTGAACTTGCTGAACTCAAGGACTGAACTGTCCTTGAGTATTGGAATATAGCACCTTCATTATATGCACTGTTCAATGTGTTTGTTTTCAAATATTTTAATTGGTATTTTAATAGCTTTATGTAAATACTATATAATACATTATTTAAAATTTCTCCTTGCCTCTTTCTTAACAGTAGAGATACTTTGCTGATATTATAAAGAATCTCACACAACAGTGTCATGCTCTCTGCACGTCAAGCTCTCTGCACCCCTGCAGCCAACAGCCTTGCTCACTGGAGTCTCAACTCGCCACGCTACCAACAGCGCCACCATGAGCTACCGCACCTTCACCTTCACATGGCCAGACGGGGACTTTGCCTGGGACTCTCTACACCTTCATTTGCAAAACCCTTGTGAAGTAAATAAATGACCTTATATCATACTTCCTGCCTCATTGTCTGCTTTTGGGTCTACACTTCACCGAGTGTAACAGAATCATCTGGCCACGATATGGACCCAATGGATCTGACTGCCATCCACCAGGCCCTGAACCCACAAGGTGCCCTTGTGGGGAGACATGAGCAGATGCCTCAGGGGGTCATGGAATCACTCCAGACCCTCAACGTTTCCCAGATTGGTCATCAGGTCAACCTGCTTACCTCCCAGCCACCTGCCTCTTCCTCGACTGCACCTGTGGCTGTGAGTAATCCTACCATTACAAGCTCAGTCCGGCCCTCTTCTCCCCCAGCCAAACAACCTTTTGTTCACCAGAACATTACTCCAGAGATCTAGGGTCATGTAGTAGTTTCTTACTTCAGTGCTCACATGTTTTTCAATCTACAACCAGTTATACCTCAAATAAAGCTAAGATCACTTACACAATTAATTTATTCGATAGGGAAGGCAGCAAATGGGGCACAGCTTTATGGGAGATCATTTGTGGCTGAGATGAGGAGGGTTTTTGATCACCCGGTGCATGTGTCTGAGATAGTCGCTAGGTTATTGTCTTTATGCCAGGGCTCACAGTCAGCGGCTAACTTTTCTATTGATTTCCGCATTTTGGCAGGTTGGAACGAGTCTGCGCTCAAGAGGGGTCTTTCTGAGAGATTTCAGGATGAGCTAGCATCTAGGGAAGAATCAGCTCTCTGAGAATCTCTAGAGCAGCTGATATCACTAGCTATCCGCCTAGATAATCGATTGATGGAGAGCGAGAGAGAAGGCATCTCTCAGTCGCAGACCAACTAGCTCCACCCAAAGTCAGTTTTCTCACTCCCTGCCCATACCTCAGAGCTCCCAGAGGTCCACTTTGATTCCCAGAGCTCCGCCCTACTGAAGAACCCATGCAGGTGGGGAGGACCCGTCTGACCCCCGAGGAAGAAAAACGCTGGGTCAATAGGCAACTCTGCATTTACTGTGGACAACCCGGACAGTACCTTGCCTCCTGCTCGGCACTGCCAAAAGTTCCAGCTCACAAGTGAACGACAGCACATTGGTGATCCAGACTACCTACATTCCCAGCCCTACACCTTGTATCAACCTCCCAGCATCTCTCTGAGTGAGTCGCTACCCATTCATGTTTTTGTGGACTCCGGCACAGATGACAGTTTCATTGGCTCCTCCCTCGTTGAACAGTTGCTAATCCCCATTGAAACCCTCGACGCCCCCAAGACTGTGAACGCATTAGATGGGTGGTGCCTGGCAACCATCACTCATCGCACTGCACCCATCTCCTAAATCATTTCTGGTAATCATTGGAGTGTTTCGGCTTTACCTCATCTCATCTCCCTCCTCTCCAGTTGCTCTGGGTCACCCATGGTTACGTTCAAACAACTACCACAGAGACTAGTGCTCCGCCTTCATTCCCAGCTGGAGTGTTTGTTGCCACTCCCACTGTCTCCACTCTGCCTCAACAATTGTCAAGGTTTCTGCCTCCATCACTCCAATATCACCAGATCTGTGCCTCCGGTTTATCATTTTCTAAAGAGCTCTGTCTCTGCCACCTCAACTCTCATAATGACTGTGCCACTGATCTGCTCCCCGATGCTCCTCTTTTCCAGTCGCCTGTACAACCTCTCAGGCTCCGAGAGAGCGTCAGTGGAGGAGTACATAAACAATTCTTGGGCTTCTTGGCTTCTTTTTCGTGGAGAAGAAGGATGGGAGTCTTCACCCCTGTATCAATTACCGAGGACTTAATGACGTCACAGTTAAAAGAAAATACCCACTACCCCTGATCGACCCATCCTTTGAGCCTCTGTGTCACGCCCGGATTTTCAACAAACTGCACCTTCGGAACACCTACCACCTGATCCGCATTCAGGAGGGGGATCAGTGGAAGACAGCGTTCAACACCCCCCTTGGACACTTCGAGTACCAGGCGATGCCTTTCAGTCTCTCTAATGCCCCAGCTGTTTTCTGAGCTCTCATCAGTGATATTCTCCGAGGCATGTTAAAGCATTTTGTAGGCCTCTGCTTGGGCGATATCCTGATTTTCTCCAGAACACTGGAGGAACACTGCTCAGATGACTCCTGGAGAATAAGCTTTATGTAAAATGGGAGAAGTGTGAGTTCCACTCAGCTGAAGATCCGCCAAGATCCGGGACGTGGAGGAGTGGCCCACACCTTCCACATGGAAACAGCTAAAATGTTTCCTGGGGTTTGCCAACTTACTGCCGATTCATCCGTGACTACAGCCAAATCGCGGCTCCTCTCACTCAACTTACCTCCTCTGCTTCCCCTTTTACCTGGTTTCCCAGTGCTGACACAGCCTTTAAGAAGAAGAAGGCACTGTTCTCTCACATCCCTGTTCTTCAACATCCCAACCTGGACTCCACCGTAGGGGCCATTCTATCCCAGCTCAATGCTACTACACAAAAGCTTCATCCCTGTGCCATTTTCTCCCAACGTCTCTCCCCTGGGGAGAAACTCCAACAACTAAGTGTAACATCCATACAGCTTGTCTGCTGTAATCCAAGTCTTCAGAGGCCCCGAGATCCCAAACTGATTTGACGTTATTTGCACCATTTTTTAAGTGTTAGCTCACATCCCATCTGAAGTGGGTGTATGAGGTCGACCACAAGTATTTTCAAATTAACTTTCTACTACTATTTTGCACTTACAGAAGATTTCCGTTATGGATTAAGGAAATTATCAATTTTCTATCAGCTAAATAAGTGGTTCCTAAAGTCCCCTTTTGTAGACTTTATATCTGAAGCATTAAAAGTGCAGCATGCATCGTCTCTAATTTTTTTTTACAGTGTAACAGCCTTCATTGCTTTCAACAGATTTTCTCTAAACTGCCTCTTTGCACAAAAATGGCAAATTTACCGGCTGATCATTTTTCTCTGCAGAAATTTCACCTCTAGTCCCTTCATCTTTTCAGTGACTGGTGTGGGCTTGCTGTGCTCACAGTGCAGAACAATGCCTCATTCATTTAGCCTAACTGGACCTCACCTGTTATCACTCCAGTACCCCCCCTCTAGGGGGCACACCCCCCACTTTGGGGACCATTGAGCTAAATAAACCATTTACAATCAGTTGGATTAGCTGAAAAAAACATTGTCGCTTAGCTGAAAGACACGGGGTCAGACAGAAAATGCAGATGCGGAAAGACACAGTCCTGTGCATCTTGTCATTTGGAGTTACATTGTTTTCTCTAAACAGCAACCATGTTTAACTGTACAAAAGAAAAAATGATTGGGAGACATATTTTGCCAATTTTGAACCAAAGGTTCATCATTTTATTTTAGGTTACTACAACAAATGATTTACAGCCTTTAATGCTCAAAAATGCATCAGTTTTCTCATACTGTCCAGTGCAACAGCACTGTATTCTCACTCACTGTTTTAGCTCATCTACCTCCTGAATGCCCAGTCTGCTCTGATTGGTCAGCTCACACACACACGTGAGCCAGCACAGCTCACAGTCTTGCGTCAATTATGTCATGTTTTCAACTTTCTAGTTAGCTTTACTTCTACCATGAATATAGGCAAAAATGTGTGACATGGTGATGAAGTGTGATGTCACAAAGTCACAGAGCTGGACTACTGAAGAAGAGCTTTTGTGTGCACAAGAACCTATACGACACACTGAAGGCAAAACAAAAAAACTGAAAAAGCATCATCAACCTCCTTTAATATATCATAGAATAGTCATTTTCGGGGAGTTCTGAGACTGAGAAATGTTTCATACATAACAGATAACGCACTGAGAAGTGTATGTTTTTGGTAAATTCAGCTTATAATGAATAAACAAAGATAATGCAAATCCAATTGTTACAATTACATGTGAACCAAGGTGAGGACACAAATGCAGACAACACACAGGAGGCAGGAAATGGGGCACAAAAGGCAGGCTTTAATAAAACAAAGCTGAATGATACAAAAACCGAGAAATACAGATAAACCAAAATGAGTCCCAAGGACAAAAAACAAAGTAGCAACCAAAGGGGTTAAACAAAGTGCCCAAATCAATGAAAACAACAAGGAGCACAAACTGGAAACATACCACGGGGAGACACAAGGAGACACTGGAGACTGGATACTGGAGATGACGCGGGTGGGAAACACAGGGTAGCATCATGGGGGAAGACGGAACAAACTGACAAAGACATGAGGGAGAACAAAGACTATACACACACACACACTAATGAGGGGATGAGGAAGAGTTGGAGTGAGGCGGGAAAAGGACAGGTGAGGGAAGGAATGGAAAAATACTGGAAGGAGGGAAAAACACAGAGGGAGGAACTGAAAAGCAAGATGTGACACACGAGGGCACAATTTCACAATAAAACAGGAAATACAAACAAACCAGGATCATGACACCAACAATGTTATTAAACAGCCCTGAAGTGAATTCAGCCTTTAATCAGTGTTGTGATCGGAGGTGAAGTTCAAGTTCAGTGAGCTGAACAGAAGATTCAAAGGCAGAGACGTAGATTCAACTCACTGCAGTGTGACAAATCAGCACTACACATCCATTTAGCATTCATGTCATTACAGAAGTGTTTGAGTCATCAGTAGAGTACATCACAGAGTGTGTGTGTGTGTGTGGGGGGGCCGATAAAAGCCCCCCCACTTCTCTCCAACCACACTCTACTTATCTTTACAAAGACATTGTAAGTGCAATGCAATCGTGTCACCATCAGGCAGAGTAAATTACCTCTGAAAGCGGTCATTTTTCAGTTGCGGGGATGTTTGGCAGCAGTCACAGCTCTCTGGTCATTCTGCATTTTGGCCTCGTCTGCAGTGCAGCTCTGCATTTCTGCTGCAGCGCGCTCACACAAAGTCACACAACGTTTAAATCATTTCCTGTGGCTTTGTATTCAGCAGGGAGGCTGATCGGGCTCGAGATGAGATTACAGGCCTGCGTTGAATTAAACTGAGTCTCAGGTCGCCTGTTCTCCAGTTCGTACCTACAGATATTTCCAACAAGAAAGGTTATTTTTATGTCTGTTCATGGTTATGTTCCTATGGTCCTCCTCTCTATATGAGGCATGGGGCTCATCTTTTATACTAATTTGATACAAATTCCAACTAGAATTTGGAACCGAAGTTAAATGCTGCTATCAAACGATCCCGCAAAACCCTAGAAGGTGCTTCATGACATTTTTGTCCGTCGAGGATTATTGGATGCAGGTGGAACAATCACAAAGGCTCATGAACAGGAAACACAAGGGCAGTGGGGCTCTGAAACAAGAGGAGAAGTGAGTAACAAAAAAACAGGACATGAATACTGATTAAGTTAATGTTAAGTACCTTTACCAAGTACCTTTACATGAGCAAATAAACAAAAAACTGGCTTTCAAACAATATTTCATACACAACACATAAGTAAAATGTAAAAAAAAAACTACAGGATCAACATTTTCAGGCAAAATATGCTAAAGAACTCAGAAACTCCTATTGAGTGAATTCAGATTATTTTAGATGTAGGCACATTTTAATTTTTAATCTTTTGATTCTGAATACTCATTGTTGAAGCGTCATTCTTGTAATTTTGTAGCATCATAAACAGGGCTCCCACTAGTAGTTTGGCTTCTATCCAAAAGCAAAAAACAAATGCTTTGATCCAATTTGATCTACAAACCCTCATTCTCAGTGAAAAGGCAGTAAAACAGCCAGTTGTATAATAAGTAAGTTGGCAGGTAGAAAGAATGCCAGTTTTGAAGTGTCTTAAGTCTCGGTGTTAAGAGGAAACACATGTCAATGGGTGAACAGACTTTTACACAACACCGGAGCATTCTAGATCCAGTGAATGTCCGTCAGTTCACTCAATTTCTATGTAACCTAATTCAACCTCTTTTTTTTGTGGGAGAAATCCAGCCCACTGACAGAATATCATAGTGAAAGTGAGCCTCATAGGGTACCAATCAATTTGAGGATGGCATCATTTTTCTACAGCCATTACACTTTGACATCAGTTCAAGCAAAAAAAAAAAGATCTATAGCCAAGACTGGATTGTCTGCCCTATTTTTCAAAAATAGTCACAACATGGAGAGAAATTAAATTAGCAATAATTATCCAAACATAAAGCTAGCACAAGAGTGTTGTTTTAATAAACTAAAACTCTGAACCTCGATTCCTCGATTCAAGCCTTCCATGGCTTGAAGTAATTTTCCATCCCAGTCTCCATTCTCTTTAGAAAGTACTGAGGCTGCTAAAGTTTTGGTTAAGAAATTAAATTGGCTTTGTCTGCATGACCAAACTCGTAGGCGGGGGGGAACAGGAAAAACAGGATAAACGTTGGCCTCCAAATCTTTGTAATAAGGTGTTAAGGGAATTAAATAAGCAGAAGCCTGACTCGAGCAAAATAAACAAACAATAAACCTGACACTGTTGTTCACTTCATTTTACTTACTATAGTGCTGGTATCTTGTGGCAAGTGCTAATTTTGGTGATGAGGAAAACATGTCACCGATCATAAACTGAACATATGGTGCACAGTTTTAACCCATTTCCAGCCTCTTATACCTTGGTGTTATGATGATGCTCATCCTCCCACACACAGTTTCCATTTTCTTCCTCTCCTGGACGAAAATATCAGGGGAACTCAATCAGTGTGCTGATAGTGAAATGCCACTGAGCAGGGCTGCAGGGAATGCACCTGAGAGGCTCGGTGATTTATTGCGAGGCGAAGCTGAAGCCAAGTCGCCAACTCTAATTAGAAAATCCTGTGCAGGCAGCTGAGTGCAGCAGCGAGCCTTAAATCTCTGAGCCGTCAGCCTCAGACTGCTGCAGCATCCCCGGCTCGATGTGGAGGAGAGATCTGTCCACACATCAGCACGGCCAACTTCCCTGTCTCACTCTGTGTACACGTGTTTAAACACATACATGAGCATTACAGACCATTCTAATCTGTGTGTGGTGTGTGAGCAGTAGATTTTTTTATTCTATATCTTTGAGTGTCAGCATGTGTTCATGCATGTGTGTTTGGTCTGTGTCAGCTTGTATGTGTGCATCTTGGAATCTAGGTTGGTATACATGTTTGTGTTGAAAGGGCAGATTTGTAACATATTTTGGTTTAAAGCATTTTCAGCTGATTGTGAAGAAACAATATTGTTGACGTTATGTTAAACACAGACTGTCCTCGAAAAAAAAAAGGTAATTACAACCCATATTAATGTTCAACCTCGAGTGGCTGTAGTTATTATTAAGGCAGCGAAGGAGGAAGTCAGGCGAAGTATTAAAGGGGGGACAAATTCTGCATCCTACCTATGCAGACTTTGTTTCTAAAACCTGTCCCAGTAGTATTCTTGCCTCAAACTAAGTCTGTGGACATTTTCCTCTGCAGGAATTACACCTCTAGTACCTCCATCTCTTCAGTGACTGGTGTGGGCTTGTGTTGTTAGTGCTGTGCTCCCCCCCGACATAAACAAAATAAAACTCACCAAAACAGTCTGGGTTTGTCTTTCCACAATCACCCCTGGTTTGGTCAAAACAAATCCATAATTCACGTGGTACATATGCTCTCTCTCTTCACTGGCATGCCCAGCTGGTCAGAGCCACTGTAAATCGCCTCTGTCATTACTCCAGTACTCCAAGATCGGAGGTCAGTTTGAAGATGGGAAAGTACATACTGGTTCAAACAAACTCCCGGACCACTCGCTGCATTAGCTGATTAGTTAACAGTACCTCGCTACAGCCGAGGATAGCTAGCAAAGAGCAGCAGATGTCAGTTACTCTGCTGATATGCTGCCCTTGATGTCTTTGAGCTAGCTTCCAACACTGGTCATATAGTAAACAAATAGATATGATCTGTTGAAATAATAACATAACTAAAGCACAACAGGCTCAAATGTGATAAAACGTCTACAATGCTTCTCAAATACCAGCGTGGTGCTTTGTCTTTTATGTAATTAACCAATGTCGTATAAAAAACGACTTGCCAACATCTCTGTCGTCTCCACTGCTCATGATTTCAAGCTGCTTAAATGACTGAAAATAATCCTGAGAATAATGAAGGAGGTGGTTTGTTGGCTGGACTCTCATGTTGAATGAACATTATTCTGATCCCGAGGTATAAATATATGAGCAGCTCTGATAAATGTGGCTTTGAATAGAAAAATGCCTGTAATTTGCATTCATTGGACCATTATTTGACAATACCGGTGTGTGTGTGTGTGCGTGTGTGTTTGCTCTGTATCTGCAGTGGGACAGACGTTTAAATGTATTCTCTGCGTGCCAGCAGACATCAAAACACAATTCAGCAGACGAGCCGTTCTTCCATTGATACGGCTGTTTTTTTAAGGGGAACAGTGGCTGTCAGCCATGTATCTGCCTGTTTGTGTGCGTCTGTTTGAGCGTGTGTGTGTGTCGAGACATCTCTAAATATAATTTCACAGACTTGCCAAGTTGCCAATGTTGCTGCCATTCAGAGAGACGAGCGATGTCTGTGCTTTACATCAGCGAGTGTGTGTGTGTGTGTGTAGATTTGTCAGTATGAGAGGTAGCATGAGTGTGTGTGTGTGTGTGCCTGTGTGTGGAACAGTGTGTGTGTGTGTGTGAGTGGGAGAGCGAGTGTTGACAATGAAATACCCCGTGTGATTCACCTTTTTCATGGCCTTTTCTTTCGCTTCATCCAAGCGTTGTGACCCTGGGCTGCGGTCCAAGATGAGAGCACATACGCACACCCAAACACACACACACACACACACACACACAGCATAAACAACATGTGCATATGAGTAGACATTCAGCACCTGTGCATATATAGTAGTTCTCAAATGCAGACATAAATACAAGTTAACAGAGAGAGAGCGACAGAGCCAGGCATCAGCAGCAGCTGAAAACAGCATGTAGAGCTGGAATATTTCCACGTTACCTTCAGAACCAAACCCGAGCTGATTGTGGATTGTGTGATTGTTGTTTTATACGATGAGCTAACAAGGCAATTAAGCTCATGTTAGTTTGGTAAATGAGAGAAACTTGAATTCAGACAGCGTATGATTGTATGGTTCTGTCTCGTAGGGAAAAAAAATATAAAAAATATTTATTTTCTTGACATTTCTTGAGATTATTTTTTTCATTGATGACACTAAATGCTGGAAACATCTCCAAGCTGAAACTACTAAAGCCCTTGCCTTATAAAATGATATCATGACCACAGAGGGAGCCAGAGTTAGGGTTAGGCTAGCTGGTTGGCATGGCATCTATGCAACACCATGTCCACCGTGCCCGTTCCAGACAATGCTCGTGTTTAAGGATAATACAGGATAATACACACCAAGTCTATTTTTGACAGAAGCGGACCACAGCCGAGTCAACCTGTACAGAGCACATCGAGCCAGACAGGAAGACAGACAGGGGAATGGCAAAGTGCATTCCAGTCAGTTTTCAAAATAAAGCGCCCTTTGTGATTCAAGATCTTCTGACAAGTACGAAATATTAACAATCAACACATCAACACAACTCATCGGCAGACAAATAATGAAACCATTTAAGAATGTAGCCTACTCAACCACAGTAGAAGCACAAAAATCAAGGAGGAAATGATGAAATAGACAATCTAAGAAAGTCAACAACATCGACATCATGGTGCGACTGCGAGGGTCAACAGTAGTGCTCTGGTGTTCTGTTACGGTGAAGACGGACAGGATAGACATTGCAGATCCTGACTTCATCCGCGGCCGTCAAGATGAGCAACTGGAAAGCCGCTGAGAGTTACAACAAGCGTGACTAGCTTGCCGCTACAACAAGCTAGCAAGCTACTCACGCTCACTACTTTCAAATCAAAAGCCCCCCGCTAAGAACCCAGTTCTAAACTCTAATGGGGTGCAATGTAACGCTCTTATTTTGAAGACAAATTTGACCTGCTTCCTGTTAGCTGTCTGTTGCTTGAGGTAGCTACCGGAGGGGACGAGGCGCTCCGCTGCAAGCTTCCTTTAATAGCGGGGGTTTAACATTGGCGTGTGTTTGACTGAGGAGGCGAGAATATGGGCCACGGGTCTATAATTAAATAAATATATCAAGTGTCGCCACATATCTTCCAATGCATATGTTGTATGTACGTCACTGTTCACACCCAACTTCATGCTTCACGTCACGTCACATGTTTACGCCGACCCCAGTGGCAGCTTTTTGGGAAAGAAGGAATGAGAAACTGGTTGAGAGAGGAAAATTACACCTCCCTTATAGATAGACAGAGTGCCACCTTTACCTTGCAGCAAATGTGCCACCTTTTCTATCTAAAAGGGGCTAATAATTCTTCCCTCAACCTGTAGAAAATGCTGTGAACACCTGATTATGCATGAAAAAAAATAAAAATAGCGTCATACACCATGAAACCGTAGGAATTTTGAAAAATACCGTGATATACATTTTTGGTCATACCGGCCAACTCTAAGTTAGGGTATTCTTTACAAAAGAGCTCCAGCCATCCTCCATTACCTAGCTCTGTCTCACCCATGACACAACAGCATTGGGTATCACCAGTAGTCGAGTTGTGAAAAAATTTCAGGGGGGATGGTCAGTGGTGTAGTGGTGGTATACTCCAAGTTGTGCTGCGCGTGCAGCCGCTTTTGCCGGTCCTACATTTCCCATAATGCATTGCACTGCCAGCATTTATGCGCCAGGAGAAAAAAACGCCGGTTACGATGACAACGTGTCTATTACACCAAGTAGTTTCGAGC